>JBBUKS010053899.1:0-10006 GCA_038050645.1 Hedychium gardnerianum
TGAAACCTTCATTTATCCTAGGGCATGTTGTTAGAACCTGCAACAATAAAGATAATTATTAACTTTAATTTCTTAATTAACCGTTATAATTTAATTAAAGAAAATTTGATAGTATCGGCTGTAGATGACAAATTTTTTTCATATGTGTCATCATCGCTTGTCACATTTTGATTATCTATAATTTATCTGAAAATCAACACATCATCATATTTATAAAATTTAATAAAACTAATGGATTGAGAAATTAAATTATAATCAAAATATCGAGCAATAATTTTCTTGCTTGATTCGTGATGCTCACTGCGGTCAGATTCTCATCTAAAATATAGTATGTCTATAAATTTCTTTGTTCAACCATGAAAGGAAAGAACCCTACACAGATTTATGTGAATTACAAAATAAAGATGATAATAATTATAATGCTACAAAATTCAGAAAAAATCTTTACTTTGTAATACTAGGTATGTTGGTGCTGGAATTTAAAAAACAACACTAATGTTAGTTCTGAGACTCTAACCTTGGTTCTGAGTCTCCCACAAGAACTTATGGCTATGTGCCAAGTGGCACGGTTCATGGTGTTGGTTTTCGAAAATTGGTGTTGATCTTCTCATACCAACACCATTGTGTACAAAAAGATTGAAATCTTTTAGATCAATTCTGGGAAGGCCTAATGAAACAATTGAATCAACCATACTAATCCTCATTCAATCAAATTAAATGATCATTACACCAAGTTTATTATAGAAAGTAAAAGCCCAATACCTCCAAGTCAACAAAATCATTGTATAACAAACTTTTAAATGACATTTAAAATTATAACTTCTATGCCCTGCTATCAATCAACTACAAAATAAATCATGAAAAATGGTGAAAATTCTAACATTGGTGCTGGTTTGAATAAAACAGTACCAACGTGATGCTGGTTTGAACAAAACAATACTAACATGGTGCTGGTTTGAAAAACACAGCACCACGTTGGTGCTGTTTAAAAAAAAAACAGCACCACGTATGTCCTGTTATCAATTAACTATAAAATAAATCATAAAACATAATGACAATTCTAACGTTGGTGCTGGTTTTGTTCAAAAGAGCACCAACGTGGTGCTATTTTTTTCAAAACAGTATCACAAAAAAATAGCACCAACAATCTATTTAACTCGATCAATTATGGATTTGTTAACACTTAAGTTTTCCCATTGCGAGATACCTCATATGTGATAGAGTACAGTCAATCACCAAATTATTAAAGATCTAACTCTGATTGAAGTTCAACTTTCATGTATATTACAGAAAATTAAAACTTTTAACAAAAATAGAGGGATTACCTTGATTTTTTCAACTACACATCCTTAAGGGAGCGGCGGTCGTGAGGGATCCACATAGAGATAACGCGATAATGAGTGGCGGAAGCAAGGGATCCCAGGAGAGGCGGTACGGTCGGTGTGGGCTTTAGGATTTAGGGAATCGGGAGAAGAGAGAAGAGGAAGAAAGTCTAAGCATCTAAAGTTTTGGGAGGAAAAAATAAGAATTGGAGCCAAATAAATCTCACGCGAAGGAAGAGAGGGATTAAAAGACATAGTTAAAAATCGCGTCAGGTGCCCACGTAAATTATCGTCCATAGTTATTCATATAAGGATTTGCAGGATATTAATATATATATAAGTTTCATTTTTTTTATTGGAAAAAAAAAATTTAGTCCACTTCCTGACTTAAAAAAATAATTTACTTTTTTGTTCGGTCACAAATACGCATCACATTTTTTTTTTCGTGAGAAATCCTCACACTTGATTGAAGGAGCATGAGACAGAAAAAAAAATGAGTATAAGAATTTTTTATTTAAAAAAAAATATAAATAGTAATAAGATATGAATAGAATATAAATAGAATATGGATACCCAACTTTCGATGGATATAGAGATAAAGATAAAAGTTAGCTATTTGATGAATATGAAGATGAGTACGAACATAGATATAATTGATGAGGATATAAAATTTGATTCAAATGTGACACATTGCCAGTGAGACAGCTTTCATTATAGCGGTTCGTTATGACGACTATGTCGGGTTACAAGTGCCTCATATCGCACCGGTACCGATAACAGACACTACACGAAAATCGGGGCTCGGCTGGCGATTTCGGTTTTTGATTTGCAGATCTCGACACAGCGGAAAAATCATCGAACGCAGCGTCGATCTTCCTCTCCTCTTTCCAATATTCGCATGGTAATTGCTCCTCCTATTCTACGTTTTTGCATCCCTTTCTCTCATATCTTGTGTAACCTTTTTTTTTCTAATGATCCGCTCGTTTACAGGCTGATTAGCCACGCAAAAGGTAGAAACCGTATAACCCTCCTTCACTTTGAATTATCGATCCGTTTTGTGTGTGTGTGTATTTATTTAACTAGCTTCAGCCTCGATTTTATTAATTTGACTAAGAACTAAATGTTCTTAATTAGTCACCAGCTAATAATTGCTATTCACCATATTTAGTTGTAACCTCTAAGGACTCCTAATCTGTAAGCATTGGAAATATTTTGGTTAAATTGACTCCTTTGCTTCTTTGAATGAAGTAGATTCACAGCAACCTTATGTGTTCTCAGCTTAATATCCACTTGCAATTTTGATTCATCCCACATTTGGTGTATGGACGTCGAATATAAAAAAAGGATCAATTCTTGTCTTGGGGATATTTAGTCATTACAAATAATGGCCACATGGAATGGCAGAAAGTATCTTAAAGTAGGAAATTCAAGTTGTTGACGTTGGTCTAGAACAAGAAATTGAATACTAATAATTTCTAAAGCCGATCTTGGCCTCGAGAAATTTTAATAGTAATTTTTTGAATACTTGAACTTACAATCCTAGTTATGTTTGACTATTCTCAGTATAAGTGGATAATTGGGTTTGACTTTTGAAGGAGCGAAGAAGTTTGTTGCTAGTGGTTTGTTTCTAGGAAGTCTTGATTGTGATGTGCTTTATGCTGATTATATGACAAGGCCTAGTTACTTAGTATTTGTTGAATACTTGAACACACTTCTAGTCACGGCTTCCTATTCTTTGTAAAAATGGATAATTGGGTTTGATTTCTGAAGGGGTTATGAAGTCTGTTGCCATTAAATTATTGCTTGGAAGTCTTCCTTGAGATATCCTTTATGCTGACTGTACGACGATGCTTAGTTGCTTGGTAGAATGTGTATTGAATGTACTATGCTGTGCTGGAAATTTTGCACAGGCTTAATTTAGACATTTGTAGTCGTCGATTCATTTTCATACCAATCAGTAATCTGATTTATGTGAATGGCTACCGGGTCTAATTTCAATTTACTTGAAAATGTCTGTTGTGAAAAGGAAGGCATGGTTGATTCCTTTATGAATACATTTCAATATTTTACTTCTTATTTGTTGATTACTGTGACAACATGGGGATCGTGAATTTTAACAACTGTTTTAAGGTTTTTTCCCCCTTGTTATGGTCCTCTTATCAATTTCAAATGTTTTTACATTTTTTAAACTATGTCATCACTTTGCTATACGATACTGCCTTGACTCGTATTCTAAGTTTTTGTTGACATGGAAATATTAGCCATTTGAAAGTTTTTAGTATCATGTTGATTGGTGTGTGCTGAATAATGTTAATATATCTATTGACTGACCTATTGATCTGATATACGTCTTATTGCTCAAGAGGAGACTACTAGAGCCATCTTCCTCCCTCTTCTCTTATCTTTACACAAAGTACCTAGCTTTAATAGGTTGTCAGGTAAGGAAAAGCAAAAGACAGAAGCAATGAGGAAATATTGGGAGGGGGTTGTCCACTATGCCACTGCTGTTTGTAATTGTTCTTTTTGTCTTCTTCCCTTCTCACCTCTCATTAGCCAAATTCCCATATTTAGTTCCCATTTCGGTGACAAAGTGTATTCTCATGCTATTGCACTAAGGGAGTTGCCATGTCTCCATCTTCTTAGTTAGAGTTTAATACATAAGGCAGAGAAGGCAAAGCTTGGATTCAGAAAGAGCAGATAATGAATGATTCCATGCACTTTTTTTTTTGTGATCCATCAGCTTCATGATTTGATCACCATATATAGAGTAAAATAATGGCAAAGAAGGCAAACCTAGGATTCAGAAAGAGTAGCTAATGGTTACATGCTGTGTGATATCGTGATTCATCAAGATCATGAGACTTTATTTAATCTCCATTATCTGCATCTTTCACTAAATGGATTGGTTCATTCTGTTTGTACAAATATCTATCATTTTGATAATACAATCCTTGATGTAGATGGTAACTTAAGTTTAATTATTTACTCTCTTATTTATCTACCAAATGTATAATTTACTCATCTTCTGCTATTTTTTTGTTCTTGTTTTTTGGTATTCCAAGACTAGGAATTTTACTGGTTTTCTTGCAATTGCCTTTATGAACAGAAGTTTTACTGGTTCTTTGGCAATTGCCTTTTTGACTAAGCTTGCAATTATACCTTTTATTTGATAATTGTACAGTAACAGCTCTCTTCTTAAGCAGAGAACATGGATCAGGATCATTTCTGGGTTCTAGATCTAGGGTTCAGTCTCAATCAAGGTCTCCATCACCTGTTCGCAGATCTCGATCACGATCGAGAAGCCGTGATAGGTTACTTTGTCTGCTATGCCACTCAGATACAATTGTTGTTCGGTTCCCATTTTAATATCTTGTCATATTCTCATATAAAGACATGTTTCCCAGGGGCAATACCACAAATCCCGGAAATACACTTTATGTAATGGGTCTGTCCAGCAGAGTTACTGAAAAGGATCATGAGATACACTTCTCAAAGGAAGGAAAGGTTCAGCTTACTTTTCAGATTAAATGGAGATTTTTCTCCTTCCCAGAGAATTAGATGGCGTTGAGTGTCATTGTTTCTCAGGTATCTGAATGCTATTTAATTGTGGAACCACGCACTCGTGCCTCTAGAGGATTTGCATTCGTCACCATGGGTAGTGTTGAAGATGCTCAACATTGTATCAAATATCTGAACCAGTCCATTTTGGAGGGCAGATACATTACTGTCGAGAAGGTATAGCTCTCCACATGTTACTCGGATGGTATCAAGAAATCCTTTTTTCCTTAATCCATTCTTACTTGACTTGGTGGTTCTTTGTCATATCCAGAAGCCAATACATCAGCTCTGTTGGAGCAAAAAGTTGTTGAGTTCATCCATTCAATCTTAGTCATACTAGCTTGGTGAATGGCCATAGCTTAACAGTTTGTCCATGCATCAACTAACATTGCAAACTTGCCCAACTTAACAATTGCAGCTTTCAACTTCAACAATCTCAGCAACTAAATCTATGGACGCTACCAACTTAGCATTCATCTGATGCTGCTGCTAGTCCATCCTTGTCTCAGTCGTTTACCTTATCTTCGTTTCTATTGATTTTCACATCATCCAGAATCAATTGCCATTCGTAAGTCAACATATTGATGCCCATTTTGACGAGAGTATTATATTCATGATTTTGTATTGTCTCGTCTTATTTCCTTTTCAGTCAAGGAGGAAAAGGGCGCTAACTCCGACAATCCGGTCAACATGTTAATTGTGGCAAAATGACAAAACGGTGAAACGCTCGCCCCAGCGCCTCCGTCAGTTCGTTCCAGGACCAACATAGAATTGGTCAACATGTTAATTGTGGCAAAAGGCGAAACGCTCGCCCTCAGTGCCCCCGTCAGTCCGTCCCAGGACCAACACGGAGGAGGTAAATCACGGGGGCTAGTCTAGCCAGTCCGAACAGTGACTAGTGCATAAGGGGGGGCAGGAACCTGGCTACTAGCCAGGATTTGACCCTTAGATCTCATTATGGCAACATCTCATGCACTAGCCAACAGCTTATTCCCGTTGGGGAGGAGGGGGTAAAATTGGTTATAATAAATTTAGTGTTGTTCAATAAATTTTTTTTTTTTTTTTTTTTTTTGAGATTTCATATTGACCGGATTGGATTGTCCTTTTATGCATATAATAAATTTAATATGGTCCAATCTTTCCTCTAGATTTCATATCGACGGGACCAGAAATGTTGTTTTATGTTAATGGTTGGAAAATTAAGACGAGTGTAAAATTGAGAAGTGTAGCTAATTAATAGAAGGGAATAGACATTATTAATTTGTGATTGGTATAACAATAGTTCAAAATTGAAGTGATCAATTGGAAAACTAGCCACGAAGGCAATGGTCCATTGAATAAGAGAAAGATCAAGGATAATGATGCGCAAAATAAAATAAGAAAGCAATGTCCCATTGAATGTATTATAATAGTGCATTATTAATTTGTGATCAATTTAAAAAACAAGCATGAAAGCAATGTCCCATTGAATATGAGAAAGATATGGAAGGGATTATTTATGTGTATAATAAATTTAATATGGTTCGATCTTATCGACGGACGGATGGCCGTTTTTTGTTAATGGTTGTAAAATAAAATGAGAGTGTAAAATTGAAAGGATCAATTTGAAAACTAGGAACGAAAGGAGTGACCCATTGACAATGTGCAAAATGAAATAAAAAATAAAAGCAGTGGCCCGTTGAATAAGAGAAAGATAAGATACAATGGGTTTGATGGTGATGCACAAAATAGAATAGGAAACGGTTTTTTACAATATAAAATAAAATTTAATGGGATCTAATATTTTCTCGAAAAAAATAATAAATTTAGTTAGTCTGATTGATTAGTTCAGGAAATGATCAATTCGATTTCATCAAATTTTTTTATCGGCTATCTGGATAAATTTAAAAATACTAATAGAGATTTATTTAAATGATCAATATTTTTAAATTTATTTTTTATTGATTTTTTTTTATAATATATCATAATTAAAATTTAATATTTTCTTGAGATCCTATATCAACGGGACTAAATTGTCCTTTTATATTAATTAATGATCGGAAGGGAGCAATAATTCAACAAATTGAAGTGATCGATATGAAAACTAAGCACATCCCAATTGAGTAAGTGAAAGATCAGTTACAACCAATTGATAGTGATATTTGAAATCTAGGCACATCCCAATTGAGTAAGAGACCCAATTGAGTAAGAGAAAGATAAGTTACAACCGATTGATAGTGATATTTGAAATCTAAGCACATCCCAATTGAGTAAGAGAAAGATCAGTTACAACCGATTGATAGTGATGTATAAAATGAAATAAAAAATAATCTTTTATAATATAAAATAGGATGGTGTATAATAAATTTAGATCTAATATGATTTAATCTATATTAATGAAAGTTTATCTAAATTTTTTTCACAGTTTGAGTCTAAATTTTCATAGTTTTATTTTTGAATTTTATCTAAAATGTCTTGTATTAATGGAAATATTTTTCTCTATGATATTTTTCATATATTTTTAATATAAAATTTATTTGCAACTTTACAACTCAACAAATTATAAGTATTTTATCCAAGAAAAGAAAAACAGACACTATTAATTTGTGATCAATTTGAAAACAAAGGAGTGGCTATTGAATAAGAGAAAGATAAGAATTTGATGGAAAGATAAGAATTGGATGGGGTCTAATATTTTCTTGAGATTCCATAAAATGAGAGTGTAAAATGGAAGGGAATGGACATTATTAATTTGTGATTGCTATAGCAATAATTCAAAAAATTGATATGATCAATTTGACAACTAGGCACAATCCATTGAATAAGAGACAGATCAATTACAACGGGTTGATAGTGATGCATAAAATGAAATAGAAAACAATTTTTTGTAATGTAAAGTGAAATTGAGTATAATAAATCTAGATTTGATATGGTTCGATCCTCTTTGATATCTATATTGACGGTAGTTTTATATATCGGAGTGGTCTTTTACATTAATAGTTGGATAGTATAATGAAGATGTAAAATTATAAATATAGGTATTTAATGGAAGGGAAATAGGCACTATTAATTTGTGATCAATTTGAAAATTAGACAAGAAAGTAATTGCCATTAAATGGATTGATAGTGATGGGCAGCATGGTTGTTAGGGTGGAATACGAATGGATGTCTTTTTGTGTTTTGTTTTTTTTTAAAAGACAAAAAAACTCTCTTTTAATTTTTAGAAAAAACTATATTATTATTTAAATATATTTTATATATTAGTAAGCGAGTAATTTAGAAAACAATTTAAAAGAATAAAATAGAGTTATTATTTAGATAAACAGTATAGGGAAAATAAAAAATTGTTGCTTATTTTTATTATTATTAAAAAGGTAAAATATATAAAAAGAATATCCCATCCTAATTTCTCATTTGAAATATATCCTTCTTTACTTTCAAAAATGTTGGATGAGTTTAGGCTAAGAATGTTAATCAAAATTGTTTTAATTGTTTTAATGTTGTATCAAAATTATTATTTATATATATATATATATATAAAGATGGAGCGTCGTTTATATTTTTTGAACACAATATCTTTTTCTTGATGATAATGAAAAAAAAATGCCCCCAAAGTATTCTGAAATCCATGAAACACAGGGACAATTTAAACAATTGGATATGTTAGGGGTGTTTTATAAAAATTAATGAAAATATAATGGGGTTTTACCAAAGAGGTATTCAAAGTTCTAAAATTCTCAAAGACACTCCATAATTTTTTTTTTTAAACTCGCATTTAATTTCAAAAAATCTTTTCTCCTGCCTTCCAACTCTAAATGAAATTTAAAAAAAAATGATTTTTTAATTTAAATCGAACTAAATTGAATCGAACCAAACCCAATTAAAAAAATAAAAATTTAATTAATTCATCAAATAGTTTCATTGATGACTTTAAAAAGATTAATTTTTTAAAAGAATTATGTCATTAAATTTATGATAATCTCATAAATTTATTCATATTTTATTTTTTTAAAAAAAATATTAAAAAATTATAACATTAAAGGAAGGTTAATAAAACTAAAAAATATATTTTTAAATTTTTTTAATAAATAATAACAAGAAAAAAACGAAACAAACCTAAAAAGAGAAATTAAAAAACTATAAATTAAAAATAACTTTCCTATTGTTTGATGAAAGAATCACCATTTTAGTATTGTTTTGATCAAAACATCATAATGAATATTGATTTCATAAAAATATCACCATTTTGATATTGATTTTTTTCAGAGCTAGTATTCTTGTATTCTCTTGATTTTATTCATGCTAAAGTTTTATCATTTCAAAAGCATTTAAATCATCACAAAACTCATTGATGAATTTAGATAAGTCAATTTCAATCAAACTTTATCTAATACATTTCTAAAAATTATTTTAAAAATTAATTTTTTATTTTATTTTTGACATAGTATCATTCTGAACCTATATACCATACTATTCTACAATAATACCAATAACTTTTTTTTATACTATCTTGATTTTATCAATGCTAAAATATTAAAAATTTAAAAGTATTTAAGTCATCAATCATTCATCGAGGAACTTAAATAAGACTAAATCATGTCATTAGATTTCTTCCATTAGCTTAAGTCTCATCATGCTCTTAAAAAAAATAATTTTTTATTTTGATTTAGGAGTGAAAGGTGAGAGGAGTATTTTTGAAATTAAGTGGGCTTCTTTTAGAATTTCAGAACCCGAGTTCTGTTAATCTGTACATCTTATCATGCACAACCATGAGCACCTGTTAAGGTGATCATCTACACATCATTAATCAAAATATGTGTGATATGATCAATGATCAGGATTATATCACCTCAGTAAGTACACATGATTGTACGGGATAAAATATATAGGCTATCAAAACCCTTCAGAACCCTTCGATAAACATACCATGTGAGGTGCTGGAAGAGATCCAAATGGTCCCGCTCCTCGTTCACCTTCCCCGTATCCAGTGAGCAGCATCCTCACCGTCCATCCACGATTCCCTCTCGAGAGCGCGTTTCCCTCGTCTGGTCCTCAAAGTGTTCTGGCGGACTTTCTTACCGCACTCATCCACGATTCCCTCTCGAGAGCGCGTTTCCCTCGTCTGGTCATCAAAGTGTTGTAGCGGA
>JBBUKS010053918.1:0-10005 GCA_038050645.1 Hedychium gardnerianum
TGTGCGTAGATTATATATCATTTTATGCATTGTTTGACGCACATCTTCTTATATTTCATTGACATGATCTATACTATTGCACCTCATCTTATTATGTTATTATATTTTTTACTCCATATTGTTCGGAGATCTGCTCCTCTTGTGTTTTCATTTACAGGATGTGTTTCAGAGCAAAATGAAACTTTCACAGAGAGCAAAGCAGAAAAATAGAGCAAAAAGTAGAGCAAGAAGCCAAGAAGCTAAGAAAGACCCTGGTCGTGCCTCCTAGGCACGGCCAGAGCCAAGTCGTGCCCCCTAGACACGACCAGATTTAGGGCTTCCTCAAGAGCAGTACAAGCTCAAGACACAACTGTGTCTCCCAGACACGGTCGTGTGACACCTGTGCACTAGGTCAAGGTACGATCCTATCTCCTAGACACGGCCGTGTGACTAGTCTGGGCAAACTCAAGGCACAGTTGTGTCTCCCAGACATGGTCATGTTTCTTAGACACGGTCGTGTGTCATGAGTGACCTGGGTCGTGCTCACATGTATAAAAGAGGGGTTTTGCCCCTTTGTGAAGGGGAGGGTGGTTCTTCCCTTCTTGGGAGAACCCTAGTCCTTCACACTTCATCTTCCAGTGATTTCTCAAGGAGATTCATGGCGGATTTCTCCAATCCATCATCATCCAAGGAAGGAGAGGACTCCCAAAGACCAAGACTCCAACGGGCTAAGCATTCTTTACCTCTTCCTCTTATATTAGGGCTTAAATGTTTAACTTCATGTCTTTGAGTTTTCTTTCCCTTTCTATGGAGTAGATCTCATGTATTATAGGGCTAGGGAGTAACTATGATGTGATTGATGATGTATGAACTATGGATATACAAATTTCTCATTTCTATGAGATGTTATCTCTTGTACTATGTGTATTGTGTATTGTGCATGTTTGACGAAATATGTATGTGAATGATGCAAGTACATATAGGATTTTTTACTTCTATGTTAGGGTTGCTACTAGACTTGATAATCGAGAGATCCTTATTGACAAAGGATTCTCATTCAATTGAACACTTGTGCCCTTAGTGATAGAGGGCACTAACACGTATTCTACTTTCTAGAGTTAAAAGACCATGACATAGGAATTTACCATAGTACATAAGAGTAATGTTGAGAATTAGGAGATGATCATGTTATAAGGACATTATCTAACATTATAGTGATACCGAAAGCCTAGAATCAATCCAAAACCAATCCTCACACATCACTTGGACCTACCTCTCAATTCTC
Source organism: Hedychium gardnerianum (assembly GCA_038050645.1). NCBI lineage: Eukaryota > Viridiplantae > Streptophyta > Magnoliopsida > Zingiberales > Zingiberaceae > Hedychium > Hedychium gardnerianum. The sequence continues at coordinate 1,265 of JBBUKS010053918.1, forward strand.
TCACACTTTCTCTCTCTTAAGATTCACAAGCTCAGAATTTGATTAGTCTAGCTAACTTCCTTCACCAAATCATTAGTGCTTAGTCCACAATCCCTGTGGGATCGATATCTATTTATTATTTGACAACATTACCGTGCACTTGCGGTGTAACAACAATATCTTAGGACTCTTCCCAGTCCATATCGTATATGGTGTATCTTGGTGACTGCCTTAGATGGAACGCGGTTAAGTGTGAAAGCAGCTGTCTCTAGAGTATATCCCCATAAAGAAGAAGGAAGATTTGTCTGACCCATCATTAATCATACCATATCTAATAAAATATGATTTCTCCTTTTTGATACACCATTCCACTGTGGTGTTATAGGTGGAGTGAGTTGAGATATGATCTCAGACTCAACTAGATGGTCATGAAACTCTTGGCTTATGTATTCCCCACCTCGATCTGATCGAAGCATCTTAATATGCTTTCTAAGTTGGTTTTGTACTTCATTCTTAAATTCTTTGAACTTTTTAAAGGATTCTGACTTGTGTTTCATTAGATACACATAGTCATATCTACTGATATCATCAGTAAAAGTAATGAAATACTAATAGCCTCCTCTAGCTACTATATTGAAAGGGCCACAAACATCAGTATGTATGAGGCCTAACAAATCATTAGCTCTTTAGCTGTGTCCACTAAAAGGGGTCTATATGATTACAAAGAAAAGTAGGAGTTGCATTTGGGTATATACCTATATTATTCAAGAGGATATATCAAACACTGAGGTAGAAGAGGGAATCACAATTGATTGTCAACAATCATCGTGGAAAAACTAAAGTCCTAGAATGGCCTTTAAAATTGGATTTCTCCCAACTTCTCACTTTTCTCTCTCACTCCGTTTGCTTTCAAAAACAAAACTCTTGATTTTGACTTTTCTTGATAACCTACTTTGCAAGTAGACTAGTACTCGACTATGGTCCCAGAGGATGATATTTTATTATTTGATGATAACCGTGCACTTGCGGTACACGCACATCACTGGGCTAGGCCATGGATGATCTAGTTGGGAACTAGGCAGACCTAGTTGAGAACTAGGTGCAGAAAGTCACATGTGAGCTGAGGTCTTGGTACCAAGTCCAAGCAAGTCAGCTGGGAGCTGAGTCCTAGCAATTGAGTCTTGATGGGTTAGTTGGGAGTAGAACATCTAGTTAAGGTATGCACAAGTAATGTTAATATGTTCATCATACTCATTACGTGTTATATTTGTAGGGAAGCAATTTTTGAACATTCCAGGTGACCAAAAGGAAGTTTGAGCAATGGCTTTGGATAAATCTCGACTAACGAAGTCAGGAGGTTCTAGGTGATCAAAGCGACGATTGAGACGACCTCAGCATCTGAGCGATCAGAGTTAGCGAGATCCAGCGATATGGAGGTGTCGGTCAAGATCGGGATTTGACCATTCTTCAAGCAAACAGTGGGAGTCTAATTGACTAGAAATTGTGGATATCTTCATCAACGAGATAGAGTTTGCAGCCAAGTCAGTAAGGTCTAGTCGACTGGAGCGGTTCTATTTGACCAGAGTAGTGTCATGTCAGCATCGACATGGGCTTTTATAAAAGGAGGCTCAAGGCTCTTTTTTGAAAAACAACACATACGTCCAAATCTCTGTCACTCTTTGAAAAAGTTCGCTTGTGATCAATGCTGACACATGCCCTTGTGATACGTCAACATCTAATTGGCAGCTAAAGGACTAGCATTGTATTCTTTTACCAATTGATGTATCTTTGTATTCTTTGTGCTTAAACCTTTTTAGATTCTTTTTAAGGTTTCTCCACCTCCATAGGCTTTCTAGAAAGGAGAGGATCGAAATAAGAATCACATATTATTTTAATTATGCGTGTAAATTTTTGATTAGTGTGGCTTCAAATTCTTGCATGTTAATTTTGCTTAACATACTATTATTCTGTGCATGCTGAATATTTTGTTAGTTTTCACATGCTTAATGCGCTGAGTCTTTTTAGAAATATTGCACGTTAAGTAAATTGTCGAATATTCCATGCTAAGTTTATTTTTGGATATTGCAAGCTTAAATCAAGTGTTGAATCTTGAATGCTAGTTTGTTAAAGTTATATTTCCTTTTAATTGATATTGTTTTTGTTTGGTTAAGTTAATTTTTATTTATTCATCTGCATACTCTTTCTTTGTTGGTTTAGAATTATATCTAACACTCGTAAAATTTATAAATTGCTATTCGCCCTCTCTCTGGCATTGAATTAGATCCTACACCTATGCAATGCAACAAATGCATGCTAAATAAGACCAAAAACATATGAATGAATCACACACATCTAATAGCCTCACACTTAAACTTTTGCGTGTCTTCAAGAAAAACCTACAGTTAGAACTAATGTGTGTGAATGAAACATCATCATCCCTAACAAGTATAACTAATCAAATCTAGTAGTTTTATTAATGAGCAAAGGCACACAAATCATTTCACTGTGGCCTAACCTGAAAATTCTCTATGCGTTGTAAAGAGTGACTCAACTCAAAGGCATTAATTATCAATCCAAGTTATTTCATCATTCCACTATGTTTCTAGAGTCTCCAATGCAAGAGGCATTTACTTTCCACATGTAAGGATAGTCCCCCTTACTATTTTGCATTATCCACATAAGGTCTCAAAGGAGTACTCGATGTCAAGGTCAGCTAATAGATATTTCCTCAGTAACCACTGGATCTCAAAGGAGTACCTCATCAATATTTTCCTAGTAATCATGGGGTCTCAAAGTGGTACTTGATTGCTTTCACTCATTACAAAACATATTTTTCTTCATCTTTTTCAATAACAAAATTTTTCTTTTATCTTTTTTTTTTATTAGTTCCTTGAATCGAGTGTTTCTCCAATAACCAAAATACAGTGGGAAATCCCCTAGGAAAACTAAGGTACTACTCTAATGTAATGAATAGTAACTTTTTCCAGATACTTCAACTCTCGAAATCAAGTTTTTATGAAAGAAGATACTAAACAAATAGGAAAACAATAAAACTCTCAGACTCAACAATGCTCATGTCCTACTACTATAGATAGAAGAAAATAAATCACTAAAGATATTAGCATACTTCGACAAGAACATTAAATTTTAACGTGTTATAAAAAACAAACAAATATATGCATGATGAACATGATAATGCAAGAAGCAAAATTAAAAAAAATGACATGATACCAAGGAAAAAACTAAAATGAAATACTAAACTAACTAAACTCCCCTAGACTTAATATGCATTGTCCTCAATGTGTGGAAGGAGTTAGCGATATAAAATAAACTAATGGGGGTAGATAGAAATGACCAAGAGTTAGATATTCACTCTTCAGTGTGTAAAGAAGGGGGAGCACGGTAGTGGTGCCCACCACGGGTAGGCTGTGTTTGGTATTGTCTCCATAAAATTTCAGGATTTTCACTCTCAGATGAACCATGGCTGTGGTGGCTACCACAAGCAGGTTGTGGTTCTTGCTGGTTCCTCTGAAAAATTCTACCTTGTATTCTTGAATGTCCCAGACATACCTAAAAATGAAAACATTAAAACATCAAATTGCAAAAAAAAAATGTAAAACTAAAATGCAAAATAAACTTGGGTTGTCTCCCAAGAATCACTTATTTTATGTCATAAGCTTGACCCTATTTAGTCTCAATCTAGAGTGTGTGGTTTAAAAAAGTTGTCCTTATACGATCACAAAGGGAGTATCTCTTAAACTTCGCTCGTGCGGGAACAAGATACTGTTGGTGCAGACAACACCAATAATCAAACTTGTATTTTGATGTCTGGCATTAGGTATTTCATATGGGAGTCAAAGAGTACAGGTTACTTAAGTTGTCGGTATCCTTTATTTTTGTGCATTCATTTCAAAAAGGGGACAGTAAAGTGTTGTTGGATGCCTACTTTTGTTAGAGGACTTCTCCATCATTGAAAAGTCTTTCGAAAAGGAGAGTTCTAGTTGATTGCCCACTCAAAGTAATCTAAGATCGGATTACAGGCCTTGGAGTAGCAATTCGAAGGATTGTGAACCATGTAAAAACAAACTTGTGTCCTTGCTTTATTTATTTCTTATTTCTGCTGCTATAAATTTGATTTACGAACAGAAAAGAAAAGGTATTAAAAGAAGATTTAAAAAAAATGATATTCACCGCCCCCCCCCCCCCTCCATCGTTTTCTCAATACGACAATTGGTATCAAAGAGGGGGCGCTAAGAATTGGTGCAAACACCATTTGAGCATCTTTTTCTTCTTCTTTTCTTTATATAGTTCTTATGTCTAATCACATTGCTTACCGAAGACCAAGTCTTTAATCAATTTGTTTTTAGTTCTTTTTTTTCAAGATACTGATGGCTCATCAAGAAGGCTATAGCACAATTCGTCCACCCCTGTTTAATAGAGAAGACTTAAGTTATTGGAAAAGGCGGATGGAGTGCTACCTAAAAAAAGAGATTGACATGTGGTTTAGCATCAAGAAGGGATACACAATACAAATTGATGATTTGGAGAACCATTGGATCCAGAGAAGTGGACTTTGGACATCAAGTAAAAAGCACAAGTCAATTTCAAGGCTATAAACACGTTGAAATGTGGACTAACCAAGGAGGAACTCAACCGAGTCAAACCCTTCGAAATTGCTAAAGAACTTTAGGACAAGTTGGTCAAACTTCACGTGGGAACCAACGATTCAAAGGTAACAAAAAGAGACCTCTTATTAAATCAATTGTTTAATTGTAAAATGCAGGAAAATGAGACCGCAACCCAATTACATACACAGATAAAGAACATATTGGGGTCCATTAGATAGGTCATGAAATTGAAAATCAGAATATAATCAGGTATGCATTGAAATCTTTTCCTCGAAATTCCTTGTGGGCATCTATGCATACAATATTTCTAGGGATCTTTCAATTGTAAAGTTAGATGAAATGTTTTACGAGTTTGAGTTGCATAAGAAGGCTAACTCGAGTCAAATCGAGAAAGGTATTGCTTTGATTGCATGACAAACTAAGTTTAAATCTACCAAGTTTAAATCTCGACCGGAACCAAAATTCGAAGATGAGTCAGACTCATATACAAATGATGAGAGGGGGGGGTTCACTTCAGAAATAGTAAAAAAGGTTCGAAAACAAGAAGAAAAGATTCACCAAGAGAGATGTAAAAAAGATGATTCAAACAAAGGGCAAACAATCGGGTCAAAGAAAATCGAGAAACTCAAAATCTAAGGTAACATGCTATAGTTGCAATGCAAAGGGGCACTACAAGTCTGAATGCGCTAATCTAAAAGAGGATAAACCCAAGAAACTAAGGAGAAAGAAGGTACTCAAGGCCACTTGGGATGAGTCAGCCTCGGAGGAGTTGAACATGGAGGAATCGAAGAAAACAATCTTCATGGCTCTAATGGCAAAGTAGAACATGTTGGTGCAAGAAGCATTATATAATCAAACCTAAGTTTTAATGTTGACAAAGGTTCAAAGTTAAGCTATGTTGTGATCTAACAAGGTTGATCAAGTGTGTAGGTAGTTCAAAAGAAAGTCCTAGTATATTAGTTAAATCATATACTAGGCAAAGAAAAGTCTTAGTAGGTCAGTTGGACAAGATACTAGGCAAAGGAAAGCCTTATTAGATCAGTTGGATTGGATATTAGGCAAAGGTGGAAAACTTGCCAGATCAAAGGACACCTGGCAGGAAAGTCTAGATGGGTCAGTGGAACAGACATCTAGCAAGTTGATGGGTTAATGAGAACTGGACATCGAAGGAAGCCCTAGGGTTAGAGGATCATATGCTAAGCAAAAAAGTCCAAATAGATCAGGAGGATCGGATGTTTGGCATAGGTAAAACTCTCCTGAGTGGAGTGGATAAGGATGAATTCCTGTTAAGAGAACAGTAGATGTCGGTATGATCTAGGGTTTCATGAGAAACTCAAAGTCAAGACTTGATAGTTGTAAAACTGTCACTCTATAATATCTTTATACTATTGTGCTAACTCTATGGTGATGGGATCTATAATTGGAAGTTGGTCGGAACTAGTGAACTCTAGGCGACCGGACCGTTTCTAGTCCATCGGAGATCCAGGCGATCGGACATGGTCCAGGCGCCTAGATGGCCTCAACTCAACCCGAAGTGTGAATGAGGTGGCACGATCTGATTGGGCTGCAAACGTTGCATCTAGGAACCTGGAAGGGTTCCAGGCACCTGATGTGTATAGATTATATATACTTTATATTTCATAAGTAAAATTTACATGTAATGCATCCTATTTCATTATTATGACATACTTCTACTCTTTTAGTTTAGAGACAAGACGTGATTTGGAGCTAAATTAGATTCTTGGCAGCCTATAGATAAAAAGTAGAATGGTCATAACTTTTCACATGATTAGATTTTAGGCCTGAATCAACTTCCAAAGTGTAGATAATTTCAAGATCTACAACTTTGCTTCAGAGTACAATAGAAGAATTCATGATCTAGCCATTCTAAAAGGCACGGTCGTGTCCCCTGCTCCACCTAGATTTGCGGACCAAACTTTCAACCGCCATAACTTTCGACTCCACTTGAGTTTTAAGGTGTTCTTTATATCAAATTGAAGACAACTTCAAGGCCTACAACTTTTCTTCAAGGTGCAATTGAGAAAACAACGTCTAGCCATGATAAATGGCATGGTCGTGCCCCCCTTTTAGGGACTCTTCATTTGCAGGTCGTGCCTCAAGGCACAACCATACTTTGGCTCTAGGGGATCCTCATTTGCAGGTCGTACCCCAAAGGCATGGTCATGTCTTACTACTAGAGCATGGGTCATGTTTCTTAGGTACGGGTTGTGTTTTTTTAGGCACGACCATGTCGGATTCTGGGCAGCCTGTAGATAAAAAGTAAAATGACTATAACTTTGCTCTCGATTGGAGTAAAATGGGAAACCTTTGGGCTTCCATCTCCTCCTTCTTCATGATCCGTCCACCTCCAGAACAAGGAAACAACCCGAAGACACCGACATCTCCTCGATAAGCATCTCTTCTCCCTCTATTATTAAATTTAAGGTTATAAGTATGCTTTATTTTGTGTCTTTGGTTTATATGTCATTTTCTTGTTTAATGAAGTGTTTATGTCTTATTCTATGTGTATTGTGTCTACTACATGTTTGACGAAATATGTGTGTGCATGTAAAAGTACGGGATTTTCCTTTATGTTAAGGTTGCTACTTGGCTGGATAACCCGGGGATCCTTAGTCACATAGGACACCCATTCAACCGGACTTACATACCCTTAGTGACAATGGCTATCGATATTTAACCACTTCCTAGAGTCAAAAGATTTTGACATAAGAGTTATTCCTTACTAGGACATTCTAATGGTATTCCTTTTTGAAAATCTGTTAGAATCCCTACAAGAATGTAAGCATGGAAAATAAGGAGATGAATATACATTAAGGACATTAACAGGCATCATAATGAAACAAAAAACCTAGAAACATTCTCCTCACAAACCTTCTTAACTCTCTAAACTCTTCCCCTCTCACAACCAACTCTCTGTTGCTCTCTCTCCCCCTCTCTCTCCTTCTCTCTAGTTCACAAGCTTCCAACCAGCCTTCGATTGTCTAAAAATCACTAGTGCTTAATCAATAATCACTGTGGATACGATAATCTTTTATATTACTGACGACGTAACCGTGCACTTGTGGGAGTGTAACAAGTTTTTGGCACTATTTCTAGGGACTATTTTCAATTAACATTAGTTGATTAGAAATTTAGTTACTCTAGACACTTTTCTTTTTGTTACTAAAAAACTATATTTTTTTTGTTTCTCTATAGTTCTGTTTTCTTTTCTCATACACAGACTAAAAATATTACAATTTACTTTTATATATACATAATCCAAAAATATTGCATTTTTGTGTCTTGCTATTTAAATTTTGCATTCTTGTTTTTCTAACAATTCTGTTGTGTAGGTGATTGTGATTGTTTCTAAAAACCTACTATTTTTTTCCTAAGATATGAAGCGAACTGACATGGCAAACATGCCTTTAAGAGATATAATGCTGCCAACTTTCAACTTGACCCAGATTTAATTTCTATTATACAAGCTCACAAATTTGGAGGAGAAAATTCTAAAAATCCAAACTTTCACCTTGAGGTATTTCAAGAATATAGTACGGTCAAGTGTGAAGGGGTCTCAGAGAATGCTATTCAATCCATTCATCCTTAAGGGAAAAGCAAAGACTGGTTGAATTCTCTTCATCCACAAAGAGAATCCCACGACGAAAAGAAGGATGATGGATCCCACGAGGATAGCTCCTCCACATTTTGGGCCATATTAAAGAAAATCCAAAAATATCTCACCCCTCCAAGGGCGAGATTTAGATGAATGAAATAAAGGGGTCAAGCTAATGACCTAAAACAAGCGCTTCTTGGGAGACAACACAAGTTCTTCTTTGTTTTCACTTAGATTTTCATTTATGTCTTTGTTTTTACTGTTGGATCGTTTGAGATGAGAGAGAGGGGGGGAGTGAATCTCATTCGAAAATTTTTTCTTTTTCGTTCGTAATTCAAAGTAGCAGCGGAAATAAAAAAAAACTAACAATTCTTTTTACTTGGTTCGGAGCCTAGCTGACTCCTACTCCAAGAACCCATGACCCTTTGGATCGTATCGATAGGTTAATTCACTATAGTAGTTCTTCCGAGGAAGCAAGATAGTACAAGCATGCAAGTTACAAATATTGTGCAAGAATT
>JBBUKS010053929.1:0-10005 GCA_038050645.1 Hedychium gardnerianum
AGAGATCACCAGTCAGCTTATACCCCGGTGTTAAATATCATTTATGGCGCCCATTTCCCAAGGCCCTTCCCGATGATCGGTCGGGAGGGAGCGTATTAAATCGCGGTCGGACCAGGAAAACCAACACGCATTGTCCGGTCAGTCGATCACGCCTCCTTTAACCAGACTTGAAGGAAAGACTTGTGATATGAGTGATTAGGTCGGGCCCCATAATAATACGCACAAATGTCACGTGGCGAATAGTCAAAGGTCAAGTATAGCGAAAAAAACGCGCTTACCCGATCGAGTCTACAATCTTTCCGGTCGGGTATATGCTATATGAGCGATTAGATATACCTTATACCACCTCGCCCGGGTTAAATATCACCAACTGGAATCAAAGTCGCACTATTAGATAGATTATATTACCGATCGGAAGCGCCCTATTTCACCCAACCGGTTGCACTATCGGATAGATTATATTACCGGTTGGAAGCGCCCTATTCCACCCGATCGATTGCGCTCTCAGGTATATTATATTATCAATCGGAGATGCCCTACGTCGCTCGATCGGTTGAATTATCTTACCGGTCGGTATTTTATATAACTGACCGGGACGACCTTATCATTGACCCATGCCTATGGTACGTCTATAAGACCTAACTCCGACGTCAATGGTACGATCAGAACACCCCCACTGGTACCCCAAACACCCCCGGGAAGTATGAAAAATAGCAAACTTTTCACATCATGGTATGCTCGTCCATGTATCAATAGTACACGTCATTAATGCTGACGGTATACGTCCCGAAGGAGTATATAAGGAGACGGATGTCACTGTGGGAAGGGAGAGATTTTTTCTCTGATCTCATACTTCTTTACTTACTGTTCTCTAGCTATTTTAGATATCTCCAAGCGAGCAGGTCTAACTTGAGCGTCGGAGCAGAATCCCCAGGTCTCTCGCTTGGAGTTCTCCTTTAATCTTCTAGCTCTCTCTCTTTGTCCCTTGTTAGGCCCAGACCGGAGAAATTAGGAAAATCTCCATCGCTCGTCGCTCTGCAGATGAGTCATCCGACCGGTTACTTGGTTCAGAAGACCGAGGAACTCATTCCACTCGATGACTTGATAATATTTCTTTAGTTCACCGATGATTTATCTCTCGAGAGTCTTCACGCAGGAATAAAATTGAATGTGATAAGTTTTTTCCAACACATCCATGTTCCCAGTATTGAAAGCTGCAAGACTAGTTCCTACACCAAGGACTGACATCAGTGTAAAAATAATTGGTACCAAATAACAAAGAAACAAACACAAAGCATACAAAATTTCCTCAGCATAGTAAACCAAATTGAGGTAACTTCAAAAGAGCTACCAAATAAAGACACTATTTATCACCTTTTTCTTCCTCCACTCTCTTTTATATAATAATAATAATAATAATAATAATAATAATAATAATAATAATAATAATGAAATGAAAAATTGAAGCTGCTTCATGGTACATTAAATCTTCTGGGAATATAAATACACCTGAACCTTCGCTTATACTTACCATCCATATTTGATATTTCTACGTTCTTTGTTCTCCTCAGTCTCCGCCGGGTTCTGGTGCTCCGCGGTGATGGAAAAGCAATGAGGAACCAGCTCCCTCTCCTCCCGGCATGCCTCCCTCGCCATCAGCCTCCTTCGCTTCTTCTGGCTGCTTCGACGCCGACGAGCTCGCCGGATTCCACGACGACTCTTCCGGTTCCCTCGCCGTCTTCGTAGACTGCGAGGCTGAGGCTGAGGCTGAGGGGGAGGCCGATTCGGCCCGGTTCGCCTCCGACTCGCTCGACCCCGCCGCCCGCCGCGCCGTCGTCAAATGGATCCTCAAGGTTCTCTCTTCTCTCTCCGCCGCGCCATCTTAACAGGCGTTTGACTGGTTTTCCGTTTTCCTCAGGTTCGTGCTTATTATCAGTTCCGCCCACTGACGGCGTACCTCGCCGTCATCTACGTGAATCGTTTCCTCTCCTCTCATCGCCTGCAGGTAGACCAATCTCCCTTCAGACGTTTCTTCTCCATTTGGCCATTTCCAGCCACGTAAATGACTCCATCGTGTATAATTTTGCTCAACATGTTCTGATGTTTCGGAAATGTGCAAAAACTCTGGATTTCTTGCTACTGTTGCACTCGTTAAAATGGTAGATTTTTTGCTAAAATTATGAGAGCGAAACTTTTTAGTATGGAAAACATGATTGATTGATTGTAAACTTCTGCGTGTGCTTACAAAATTACATTGCTTCTTGTATTCGAGGATTTATAAGAGTAATCTAATGCCGGTTTGTACCAATGCAGCAAAATGGATGGGCACTGCAGCTCTTATCAGTGGCCTGCCTCTCCCTTGCTGTGAAAATGGAGGAAACACTGGCCCCGACCCTCTTGGACCTCCAGGTGATTGAACAAATGACTAAAATTGCAACTCCAACTGTTGCTCGCATTTGCTTCACCAGGCATGCATTAAGCTGTGTTAATTGTATAGGTTGAGGGCGCAAAGTTCATATTCAAGCCTCGTACTGTGCTTCGCATGGAGCTTCTCGTGCTCACTGCATTAGATTGGAGGCTTCGAGCCGTGACTCCTTTCAGTTTTACTAGTTTCTTTGCTTTCAAGATCGATCCATCAGGTAAACGAGCAGAAGCCTTGGTTTCAAAGGCTACACAGTTCATTTTATCCGCAATGCAGGGTAACAAAAATGCTAACCCAATCAAACTTTTTGGTGCTAAATAACCTGCATTGCCTTTTAATCTGAAGTCTATGTTACAACAGAGATTGACATTACAAGTCATTCCCCATCGGCGCTTGCTGCGTCCGCCGTAATCTGTGCGGTCGATGAGATTCATGATCTAGCCATTGTTACTCCTACAATTGCAGCATCATGGTGCACTGGGCTGACAGAGGTAATTAGTAGCAATGATCTATAGTTTATAATTGATGGATGGATGCATGGGTCTAGCCTCAGAATAAAAATTGTTCTTTTAGGAGAGAATTTCAAATTGCTACCGAATGCTGCAACGAGTTGTCGATGAAAGAAAGCTCAGAAAGTCCCCAATCATTCTTTCACAGCACAGAGTGACTAGTTCGGCTAGAAGGAAGAAAAGGAAGCACAACAGCCACAATTGCAATTGAGCCTTGGAGAATAAATTAAAAATAACAAGGCATAAGTATCTCGTTGGCTTTTCAGATTCTTCGGTATTTTATACAGGAGTTTGGTGTGATTCCACTTAGTGTTATGATTTTTGGTCTTGTTTCTTTTCGGTCCTTGAAGTTGTTTCATTTGAGGGCCTTTGTTGTTGTAGTAAGCCATGATGGCATAGAGTCACAGGTCTCCGAGGGATGGAGATTCTGCCATTATTTTGTGTGGAAGAGATGTGTTTGTCTCCAATAGTTGCATTGATGGTTAAAAGGAATGGAGTGAACTGGTGGGTCTTGTTGTTGTTGTGGTAAAAGCAGTAGAAGTTTAACATTCGAGCAAGGGTAAAAGGAGGTAACTGATGACAGATTCCACAGATCTCACACTGTTCCTTCTGATCAAGCTGCTCAGCTCAGCTCTGCTCTGCCATTGATGAGAGCTTTCTTTTTGTTGTTTTGTTTAGGTGTTGTAAGTCTAGCAGTGTGAATTGTGACTCTCATGCATGTATTTTTTTTTTTTTTTCCAATTTCAACATGCTTGACTACTGTAGTCTTGAGGGTGTTTCAAAAGATATATATGTATTCTGAAAATTCTGCAATACCCGAAAATAAAAATAATTTTTTTAATACTTCCTAGTGTTTGAGAATCTGTTTCAACTCTATCGAATCAGCAAATATTAAAGATTTGAATGCACTGATATATGGAACCTTTGTAAGTTGTATGTGCTTTAAAATCAGATAATTGGAAAAGGAAATACATAAGCATGTGAACAACCAAATCTAGTGAAGATTGTGGGATCTTAGGACCACTCTTGCTGGTCACGCTCTCATGAAACTTTAGGAAGACAAACAACCAGTCATTAGGGTAAGACAAATCGAAAAAAGTAGTAAAACATCTATTAACTTATCGTAACTAATCTCTCTTCTTTTATATGAAATTAGTCTGCCACACTACTGTTGGAATTTGCGTGGGGAACAAGAGGATGCTTCACTACAAAACAAGAGTTAAAACAAAAGAAATGATGAGACCCGGTCGGAATGCGTCCAAGCTGAGCAAGTCCGGCGCGTAGCCGGGGCAGTTGGCATCACAGTCGATTCCCTCCTCTGCTAACCAACTTAGAGATACTGCTAATGAGTTGCATTCCAATTTGCTAAAAGACAACACACAAAGACATCTCTGCCCATTTGGGGCCAGGCCATGCCATGCCATGCCTTCAATTCACATTACCAAGCTCGTATTCTAAGTCAAGGTCTTATTCACTATACGATCTCTCTCTTGTATTCTCCAATGATTTGATTTGTGTGCTTCTGTTTGTTTCTCATCGCAAAATGTCCTCCTAAACTCCTGATCAACGGGGAACAGTCTCCTCCAATCAAACCAGTAACAGTGGGTAGAGAATCTTAATGCAACCTCGTTAGATTCCCTCATGCCTGACATGTTCCCAAACGAGTGAAAGAAGAGTAGATTTTATTTATTTTTCTCCATTTCCTGAAAAAAAAAAAGTGAGAAGTAGAAGCTGTGCTTTAATTTGCATTCTTATAATATATATATATCCTCCATTACCTTTTGGCACTCTCTTTGTCCACCGAGCATGCAAGGGAATCCCACGAATAAGCCCAAAAGCCAAAGACTCGATGCCACTCACTCTCCTCACCTCCTTTCTTTCATAAAGCAGGTATATTTAGCTAAAGGCGAGCATGATTTGATAAAAGGGACCTTCAGCTTTAGTTCTCTCTGCAGCATCTATCTACCTCGTGCTCACGCTGTTGCAGTAGGTCCTGAAATAATGGACCCAAAAGTTATTAGCATCGTAACACAATACTTGTCATAAAATTGTTCAGTAATTTTCGCAATCAATACGTGCATAATCAACCGTATGCAGCCATGCCCTGCTCTTTCTTCTGACTTTTCAGTGTTTGTTTTTAATATGTATAAAATTTCTGACATGATGATGTTGTGCAAAATGAAGAAGACACTTTGATTGATGGCTGGGGAGAATGGCAAGTTTCAGAGAAGTGGTAGAAGGCACACAATGAGTTGTTCGCTAGTCATGAAAGGAATTGGATCAATGTGGAGTTGGTTCCAGTGTATCAAATGATGGTAAAGGCCAGGGAAAGTGTGCCTGGATTATGTTATGATATCTACAACTTGACAAAAGACAATAAAGTTTATTCCTCTGTATTGTAAATGTTTAATACCTTCTTTTTTTTGGTTCTGTAAGAGATGAATTTATCGTATTGAATTGAAGAAATTGTGGGTGATGCAGTCTGACATCAGCTGCGGCTACCAAGTTGATTAGATCTTGTTTGGATTTGGTTGAAGAAGCATCAGGTAATAGTGAGAAGTGATGATTCTACAATGAGTTCCACTGAAAACAATGGCAAACAGCACATTGTGCTGGGACAGGGGAGGACAGTGGGATTGGCAGATTGACTCTTAATGGTTCTTAGCTTTTTTTAGTTTGTGTTTTGTAAAAATTCAATCAGGTCGACCAGTTCGACTAGGTTAAATAAGAGGTCGGTTGAATCGGATATTTAACATGTTTGACTAGGAAAAACTAGCTAGGAGTCAAGGACTTGATGGATCTAACATGTTATTTGATCTGGCTTAAATAAGTTGGGCCTTAAAGCTCAAGCTTCTCAGGCGCAAGGTGTGGAGATTTCATAAGAGTTTCCTTTAATATATTGTAATAAAAAGATGATTATACTCAACCCAAACATCAAGTAACTAGAAAGTAAAAAGAATTTTTTTCTCCAAAGGCATGCACCAGCTGGAAGTTTCCTTCAACAAATGATTCATAAGGATAAGGAAAAGGAATTGAAGATTGCAATCAGATCTTTACTGCTTGGACAATTTCCAAATTAACATCCATGTATTGGTTGAAGGATCCCAATACATACAAAATCTATCACATCATACAATGTGATAGATTTTCTCTAGTACTGATTTCCTTATGGACAATGAAACCAAAATATCCTACTTATTACATTAGCAAAATTTGATAGATGACAATACTTGGATATCTACTGGTTCATCTCCAAGTCGATGGAAATGGAACATATATACATGATGTGAATGAGATATCACTGTGAAGTGAAGGATCAAGAATTGATAGTTCCTCTAGTAATCACAGTTCAAAATGGATACAACAACAAACTAAAATTGAGGAAGAAGTATTCTGAGTGGCTAGATATTCAAATCATCCTCGCCAGTTCGATCATGGTTTGGAACCCAGCAGCCAATTCCATCTACTGTAGGAAACATAAAAATTCCAATTTAACATCGTCAAGCATTTACAGAGGCACAGAGACAACCATACACTTCCAAGGGACTCAAAGATGCCTGAGGCAAATTGGAAATCTTTTGTATCGTACCCCAATTTTGTAAGGATTTAGAGGTTTGAGACTTAGAGCTTAAATACTAAATTTTAAATCCTGAACCATGTCAATGCAGAGAATACAGAAACTCAAAGCCGTCTCAACTGAATGTGACACTATTGAAAACTTCATTGTGGTAAGGATATTTAGTAAAACGTGCAATTACAAGATTAACATCACAAAAATCAGTCGACTATGGTGTTTGTAGCCTAGACAGGAAGATGCAGCATGCCCTTTATGATTGAAAGACAAACTGTCGAAGGTGATAGTGCAGCAGGTTGACGTTCAACAAACAAAGCCATAGTAACCTGGGAAATTCATAATGCGGTAAAATACAGAAAACCAGGTAATTATCTGCAAAATTCATTATAATTAAGAAAACAAATAGCAGTTCAACGTCATTACAACAAACATGTTGGTGGTCGTCATGCCACTATCACATGGCAACATTTACCGCCAAGTATTCAGATGTTTTATAACCTAGTAAGCATGGTATGCCAAAGTTTATAGCACCGATATGTATTCATCAAGTACTCTGATGTTTTACATCTAGTAAACATGGTATGTATGGTATGCCAAAGTGTATAAGATGGACAGGTACTCCTCATAGCCTGAGATTAGTTTCAAAATTAACCTGACGGAATAGTAAATTTGTTTTTAGTAACAATGATGGATCAAAGAAGCAATAACAAGATGCATCAATAAACATTGCATTTAATATATAGGAACAAAATATTTCAAAATATTTTAAGTTTTTAATGTCTTTACTGAAAAAGAAAACGAACTTGTGTCACATAATGGAAGTAAAGATCCCTACTCTCCTAAACAGGCCAATCCAAAAACCGATAAAACCATAGGAGAAATGGTGTCTTGCAAGAACATGTGAAAACCCACTCTCCCTCTAATTACAGGCATACAGTTGGAACCCGTCCCAAAGGCTGATTTAGTAAGAATCAACCAATTATGACCAGCTCTGGCTGATTTCATTTAATTGCCAAGTGAAGATACGAACTTAAGAATCAAATGGGATCAACTCTTCTGGTGATTTGTGGGATGTAATACTACATTGAGTTGTTTTTCAAGTTATATCAGATGGCTGAGTCAAGATGCACTGGAAATCCTACATGATTGAATGAATGATGAAACAAGACACTGCTACATACTTATTTTTTTCTGGCTATGGGACCAAATGAGAATTGTCTCTGCTCAAGTGCTATTCATTGACTAATTTATAGGTTGTTAATCAGGTTAGTTCAAACAATACATTTCATGGTCTGTGCCCTTTGCACAGGCGCTGCAGTTCATATATGTCTAATAATTATGTTCCTCATCATGCATCATTCACAGTCTATCCCCCATGTGAGAAAACCTTTTAATGTTGGTAACTGAAACCATGCAGTAGGCATATAAACATTCTCAGCAGTCAGCAGCTTTGGGCAGAGATCCATTATCATCAACCCTTGTGATCATTCTTTCTGATTAGTAGAATGAGAACAGATAGGTCATCAAGAATTCAATAAGAAATAATAGCACAATATGCTGCAAATTTGATAACAAGATGATCTATGCTCATTATTAAGTTTCATCATAGGAATGCTTTAGAAGTAGTTTCAAGAATTGATCATTATGGAAACTAAAGGTTATTGACAACATCTTGAACCATAGAGATGATTTTGGTTAACTATTCAAGAAATAGAAGTCAATACAATGCAACACATCAAGATTAGCTTTTGTTTGAAGTCCTAAAGCGGAGAGGAACGCTCATGTACCTCAACCTTCGGAATTACTCCCTAGAGAGAAGGAGAAAATCTCCCGCACAGGGGAGAACTCAACGAGGCCGATGTCCATGGCGTACCCAGAGACAGGCAGCTTGAGGTCTCGAAGGATGCAGAAAGCGTCCGCGATGCGATTCCGGGGCACATCCTGAGCGACGGAGCAATGTGGCACCCAGGAATCGGGACGGAACTCATCGGGCGGCTCGACCCCTCCTTCCTTGCGGAGCGCGTCGCAAACCTGGGCGTGAAGGTGGAGGAGGGAAGCGGCGGGGGTAGGAGCGAGGAAGAGCACGTCACCTTCTTTATTGGTGTCGGGTGAAAGAAAGGCGCCGACGGAGGATAGGGAGAGGGGGAGCGGGTCGAGGCGCGCGGCGAGGCCTCGGAGGGCGACGTGGAGGCGGTGAGGGTCGAGGGATGGGGCGGAGAGGAGAGTGATGTGGGGGCGGGCGGACATCTCGATGAGCTGCGTGCTGATTTGCCGGCGGGCGAGCACGTTCCACGCCTTGAGCACCTGGTTCTCCAGCGCCGGGTCGAAGTATAACTCCACCGCGTAACCCTGCTTCTGCCCTCCTACCACCTCCGACGGCGCCGCCGCCCTCTCCAATTCTCCCTGTCGCTGAGCCATCGGGAGATCCCTCTCTCTTTCTCCGACTTCCCTTTTCGCGTTTTCCTTCCGGTCAAAAAAGAAGGGTGCGATGTGGGAAGGGCAAAACGGTCGGTGTCACTGAAGGAGAAGACTCATATGTGGTTCCCCAATAGATGTTCATCACGTTCTTCATAATCAAAACGTAAATTACCAAGTCAATTTATAAATTTATAATTAATTATCAAATAATTAAAAAAAATTATTTGAAAATATATCATCATCAAAATTGATGTATGAAGATAGGAAAGTTGAGTATATTAATTGGTAAATTTAACAATAAGGAAGTACAGTGCTTAAGCTTTGGCACATTCATGATAGAATCTAATACTAATTCAACTTCAAACCAAGAAAAAACCTTCCACTCGATCAAGTTGTGCAGCTTTGTTCTTCAATTATGTATCAAGGAAAAAAAAAGAAAAACTTTTGCTTTGTTGTCACATTAGATTACCAGAACTATCACACTAGCAACCATAATCTTACTTAGTGCACGCAAACCTCAACATCTTAATCTCCGTTAAATGACAAAGAACCAAACCATGATGATCCCCACGCATTCTATTGTATTGCAACTATTACACACTCAAGGATACAGTTGTACGAGACTATAGAACAGATCTGTTCAAATAAGGTAGTAAAAAATATTAATTAGGTCGGATAATATCGAATTTGAGATGATCAATTTAATTTTATAAAAAAATTGCATCAGAAAGCACTAATGCAGTAAATTTTTATTTCAATAAAAAACAGACTTAAAAATATTGATCATTTGAATGAATTTTTATTAGTACTTCTTGATTTATTCGGGTAATCGGTAGTGTTCCCGTCGGAGAAGCAGGTCAATGAGATGAACCACCGGCGATGTAGCTACTGCAAGAGATGCTAGAGGGCGTCGGTGAACCCTGAACCAAAAGAGAAAGACTAACGGTCAGCTGGACTGCCGGAAGTGGTTCCGGCAAGGTCCCTCCGACGCTCAAGTCAGTATCTAAGGGGTAGTAGAAAAAGAGTGTGTATTTCGTCTAAGCCGATGATCCCCCTTCTCTCATACCTGATGCTGATGCTTT
>JBBUKS010053939.1:0-10004 GCA_038050645.1 Hedychium gardnerianum
AATGACAATACGTATAAAGACCAATACAGTCTTCCCGGCATTAATACAATACTGAAGAAGGTTGGTAACTCAAAGATATACTCCAAGTTTGATTTAAAGTCAGGGTTTCATCAGATCGCTATGGATCCAGCTTCTATTGAATGGACTTCTTTTATATGTCCATCTGGCCTATATGAGTGGTTGGTTATGCCCTTCGGACTTAAAAATACCTCGGCCGCATTCCAAAGGAAGATGGACGACTGCTTCAAAGGTATGGAAGAATTCATAACAGTTTATATTGATGACATTTTGGTCTTTTCCAAAACAGAAAAGGAACATATTAAGCATTTGGAGACAATGCTGGAGATTTGTGAAAAGAATGGACTTATATTATCTCCAACAAAATGCAAGTTGGCAGTTCCAAAGATAGAATTCCTCGGAGCAGAAATTGGAGAAGGAAAGCTACGGCTTCAGCCCTATATTATAAAAAAGATCGCTGATTTCTGTGATGATCAACTAAGAGAAAAGAAAGGGTTTCGATCATGGTTAGGCATCCTTAATTATGCCCGAACTTATATTCCTAATCTAAGTTCCAAACTCGGGCCTCTATATGAGAAGACGTCACCCCATGGTGATAAAAGAATGAAGCCTTCTGATTGGGAACTAGTGCGACGGATCAAGGCCCAGGTCCAATGTCTACCTGACCTAGAAATTCCACCGGAAAAGTCGTATATTATTCTTGAAACCGATGGATCCATGTGCGGATGGGGAGGAATTTGTAAGTGGAAGAAAAACAAGTTCGATCATAGAAGTTCAGAAAAGATATGCGCTTACGCCCGTGGAAAATTTCCTACGGTAAAGTCCACTATTGACGCAGAAATTTATGCTGCGATGGAGACAATGAGTGCTCTAAAAATTCATTTCCTGGACAGAGAAGAAATCACATTAAGAACTGATTGTCAAGCGATAATCAACTTCCATAACAAGACTGCAAGGAATAAACCATCACGTGTCCGCTGGATTGCCTTTACTGATTTTATCACCGGCACTGGAGTCAAGGTTAATTTTGAACACATTGATGGTAAATTAAATGTGTTTGCAGATACACTGTCTAGATTAATTCAAGGGCAAGATATAATGGCGGTCCTAACTGATGAGCCAAAAGCTTCTTCTAGCTATTTACTTCTTGGCAGGTACGAAGCTTTAATTAATGATACTGCCCAGAATATATTTCTCAAAGAAGAGCACAATAAAAGAAAAGCAATGGCGGAGATTGAAGATGAAGTCATTCAAACTATTCTCCATGGCCTACAAGAGCTCGAGCTTATCTGCCAGGCCAAAGAATATGACTTCAACCACCGAAGGCATCTTGAAGGTGGCAGGCAGAATTATTGGCATGATAAGCTTCCAGCTATTAAAGCATCACGAGTCGACCTCTTCAACGTGACACAAAGTATAAAGAGGATCGACCACGAAATAAAGGAAGCACATCTGTGAAGCTATGGTGGGCCAACCTAATAAAGAAGCACAATAATGCAATGGATTGAGCCTCGGGGAGCCGTCCTTTGCGAATAATCTTAGCTGTAAATAAAGCTGATGTGATAGGATGAGTTGTAAAGCCTTGTAATGGCAGGCAAAGGGTATCAGATGAAGGACGATGGGGCTCAGTTGCACCCGCTTCATTTGCTACAACCTTTCCTCTATATAAGGCGCCTAGTCTAAGAGGTTTAAGCAGACTTGAGCAACCCCAAGCTACTTATTCCTCATTTGAAAGCTTTGAGTCTTTGTAATCTTTTCTCAAGGGAAATAAATTCCGGGTTCATCTCGGGTTTAGTTTCCAATTCTGTGAAGAGCGATCCTTACCTGAACAAATTTGTAAGAGATTTCTCCACATCTAGAGAAAGAGAAAATCAAAGATGATTCTGAGAATGCACCTTAAGGATCATAGGCTATAAAGTTAGGAATGGGTTCCAAACCACATAAATTGGCATTCTATTTTGCTCCTTGTTGAATTTTTTATAACAATTTGATAAACAAATCTACTAGTTAAAATAAATTCAAAGTTATGTATGGGTCAAAAGCTTGCAACCTATGGACTTGATTTCTTTATCTAATACTTCTCATTCATCTAAATCGACTTAGAACTTTATTGGTGTATAAGAGAAATTCATATATATATCATGACTACTTAATAAAGCTTATAAAATTCAAACTAATACACATCATCAATTTAAGGAGTACAATGTGGAATACTATATTTGTCTATATTCCCCTGAACATTTTTTTAAAAATTTCGTGATTATTCCTTTGAACCTTTTCAGATTGTGATGAAAATTGTTAGTAATGCATTAATTATTGGTTTCCATGTTCATTTAAACAATAGTCCAATTTTCAGCACTACACATTTGTTGTTACACTAAGAGGGATTCAAATCATCCCTGAGAGGCATTCAAATCGTCCTCCTTGTCTGTTCATTTTAACTACAAGTCTTGCTCCTATAGCCCTGGTTCCTACACTCCCATTCACAATATAGCCTAGTTCTCAAATCGAATATATTATGGATACTCAAATATTGTAGCTCATGAAAGCATCCAAAGGCACCTAGTTTATTAGAAAGGGACTTCTGAGATCAATAAGGCTTAGATTTTTTATAACAAGCTTCAGCACCTTGCTCTCGAGTTACTTAAAAATGGAGCAACAACCACCTGATCCATTTACAAATGCATATCCACTTTGTACATATGTGTAGCATCGTATATCTTGATCTCCCTACTCAATGGAGTTAGTAGAGGAGGAGAGTGATCTAAAAAAAAGAAAAGATTAAATTGGGAGAATATTTGAATTTTGAATTCTAATTAAAATTTCCAATTGGGACTGTCTATTTTCGATTATTGGGATAATTGTATCTTCAATTTAGGTAGTCAATTAATAAGATAACTATATTCTCAATTTACATATTTGTTTTTTTAATATTTATTATTGTTGTTATAAAAGTCATATACTCCATGTAATAAGACTTTTTCCACTTTCAATTCTCTATCAGTGTGAATAGTTGTCATGGATACTATGTCAAATTTACTCTAAGAATCTCTAAAGGAGAATCATTGTTCAGATGCACCAAAAGAAGTATCCTACTTTAGATAGGTGGTGTGAGGATAGCATTATGTAAACAAAGACAAAAACATGTTGAACCAACAATTAACTTGATTAATGGGAAACAATTTAGTTAACAAAGCTAAGTGAATCAAGTACGAAAGTATGGAACTATTAGTATTCTTCTTGTTGTCTATATATATAGTGATAGAAGAAGATGGTACTATTAAGAACTGATACCTAATAAGATCCTCTCTGTGAGCTGCTGCTGCTTTGACAAGTTCCTGTTCACTCAGACTTAGGCGTCTTACTTTATCAGGATCAACTTTTAGTGCTTCACTCATTTGACCCTTAGGTTTGCCGGCCTTGATAGTAATTAGATGCTTATATTCAAGTGGAGGAGGCAGATCCTCATCATCAACTGCAGGGTCCTCATCTTGAACTTTATCATCATTAGAAGTTTCATTCTGTCAATTAATATTCTGATGTCAAATACTCTGCTTTATTGGTGACTACATTGGATTGGATATAGTAAAAGGTACATTACTAGACAATGTTAAATACCTTAGTAGCAGATTCAATCTCATCTTGCAGGTCTGGGACCTCATTTCCCCATGCTTCATCATTGGAATCTTTCTGAACATCACCGTCCTTAAAGTTTTTTGATTCAAGGTACTCTTTTGGTGGTTTGGTGGAAATAATAATTCTTTTCTTTAGCGATTCTGGTGAAGGAAATTCTTTCAGAATATCTGAGTCTGGGTAGTATAGCAGGTCTCCAAATGTTTCTATTACCATCTAATAATACCTTTCTGTTTAAGATATAACACAAACTGAAATTTTATCAATGCATATACAATAAAATCTACCTCGGCCACTTTTGCCTGAAGATCAGGAGTAAGGTGGTCTTCTAGAGTTATGATAAGAGGATATGAAGATGCAGAGAAGGCATGTTCTTTGATGGACTTTAAGCATCTGATTAGCTCCACTGGAGAAGTCAATGTCCTAAAAAAATTGAGATGGTAAGGAAAGCAGTTGTCATGAAGGGTAGTGATATTTTCTCTAGTAGAAGAGTGTGAAATGATTCAGCAGTATAAAAAATAAATAAACTTAGAGTAACTCAGCGCCAGGTCAGCACCTTCCATGAAGAACATTGATGTTATCTTTTGTAGAATTTGGCCAGATATCCAGCTCTATTACTCGTACACCTCTCTGAAGAGCTTTAATAATTGGAACATCACTGCAATCACTGCTAAGCTGGTTACCTGTTAAATATGAATTATGGCCCGTATATATGTAGTAGTGGGACATTGGAGCTGTCATATCATGATGAACCTGTGATCGAACATTCACAGTTAAGATAAACAAAGATACAAGCTGATAAAGCAGTACAGTAAAGGATGCAAATATGTGAAGTCCTGAACACTCAATCTGTAAAATGGAGAGTAGTAGTGTGTTAGATGTTTATTTGGAATTACTAGGGCAGGCAACCATGACATAGCATCATACAACTAGATATGAATTTTGGCAGCTTTGGATTGTGAAAATGAGTTCGTGGTTAAAAAGTGGTCACCCTGTTTAGGCTGTTTATGAATTACTCATGTTGTGAGGTTGACTCATTTATATTCTCATGAAATTTTTAACCAAGACTATATTCACAAATGACAAAATAAAAAATCCAACTGTTTGTGATTGGCTGTTAGGTAATTATATTTATATTGGTTTAAGCTCATATGCAAATATGTAAACTAGTTTATTGGGGTGTATTTGTAACATTCCATATTCATTAATAATATCTACATATGGATAGAGGGGGCTGCCTAGGGTTGTATTGGACACAACAAAAATCAGTCCATACCTATACCTTCAAGTGACATTCCTCCATGTAACTTCACCTGCGGCCACCCAATGTTGAAAGATGTCTTCTCTTGGCGAAGCTTCCAGACTGCTATACTGCACCAACAAATCGAACACTTACCCCGGAGAAGCTTCAATGCTGCCAGCCATACCCTTTCACGAACAGAACCAAAGGCAGGAATTCTTTCCATTCCACCTTCAAATCTCAGCAATGTTTTTGCTCTGGGATTTCTCACACTTGCCAAAGTCTTCTTCTCATTTTACCTACAAGTCTAAGAAGCAGTTTGTTGCTCCACGTTTGATTTTGCTTCCTCCCATTGTCTTCATTCAAAAATTCTAGACTGTTTTGTAATGGGGACATTGTCATCATGCTCCCATTGCTCTCTTCAGGTCAACATTGGCACACAATCCAGAAGCTCAACAGAAGCCCATCCAACAGAGAAGAAGCCAATCTAGCAAAAGCCCATACAACAGAAAAGAGGCCTATTTCTCAACCCAGCGAGCCCGCCCACCTCTCAGCCTAGCTAGCCAACCCACCTCTGAGTCCAAACCAAAATCTGAACTACAACAAGTGCTTATGGTCCAACCAGCTTAATTTGGTGATCAGTATCAGCCTGCTGTGCCTACAACCCTCTTCATTTGATCCTGCCTATTTTCGTGGGTAGTTCATCTTATTTTAACGGATTCTCGAGAAGGCAAACAGTAAGGTCAAGGGGGGTGCTTTTGTGGATGAGACAGGCCCACGTGCTCCTACTGTAGACTATTTGGACATGTCAAGAATATATTTTACTCTCTTCATGCCTTCCCTCCTGGTCATCCATCTTTTAGTATACATATAGCTTCTGATTGTTGCCTTCCCTCCTGGTCCTACTCTTTATTGCATGTATATCTCCCTCTAGATTGTCCCCTTAGACCCTAGGCTCAGGAGCCTCTGAATATATCTTTGTCACATATTTTTTTTCTCTACTATCAAATTACTAACAGGCCATACCACTGGCATGATAGCAAAAATCTCACTCATACATTAGAAATGTTTCACTTTCACTAATGTTACATGTCTTCTGTTTTCTATACCACTAAATTTCCATTGAACTTATTGTTTATATTATTTGTAAATTTAAATTATTGAATTGTAATGTTAACTTTGATGCTACTTCTGGAGTCAAGGATGGGTAAAATAATTGGCGTACAACATGAGTCTTATGGGCTTTACTAGTTTGATGTATCTACATTGTCTTCGTCTCTCTTGGCTATCTCTACCCCTCTAGACACACAGTGTCATCTGGGTCATCCCACTGTTAAAAATTCAAGGCAAATGATTTCTAGTCTATCTAATCTTCGATCTCTTGAATGTAAGTTCAATCAGTTAGCTAGACATACCAAGTTTCCTTCTTTGATAGTGTGTAGAAGCATAGTTATGCACTCTTTGCTTTAGTTCATTATGTTTTAAGTCAACATCTTCATCAATGAATATTCTCAAATGACCTTGTGTTTTCTAATGAAAAAACATTATAAATTTTTCTCTATCTTTTCTCCTATTTTGCTGAAAATAAAAATTATTTTGGCTTCCTTGTCAAGGTTATATAGGGTTGCAAGGCAAAAGCAATACTATACTTCTCTGACATTTTTTCGTGTAACAGTATTCAGTACCCATATCCATACACACCTTAGTAAGATGGTGAAGCAAAATGAAAGAACAAACATCTTATTGAGACTGCACAAACTCTATTTTTATGCATGCATGTCATCTTTTAAAATTAAAGTTCCTCCATTATCCTCTTTCATTCTCTTATATTACGGGTTTTTAGATGCACTTGCTTTATTCACTCAATATTCCCTAGCCATGATAAGTTAGCTTCGTTATTATTATCTTTACAAAGGTTACCATTATTATTGTTTTGAGTTACATATCTGTTTTGAGTCAATGCATGAAGTTGGTGTTACTATTGATGATCCACTACCAGAGGCGCTTCTCCTACAAGTGTACAATTGATGACTGATACAAAGATGCTCTAGGACGTCCTTAAGAACAAGGCTCTTCAATTGCTAACCTTCAGATCTGATCCCTCTCTAATTTCGACATTCCTATTACTTTTCCCAAAGGTATCTATTAGTGTCACTTCACATCTACTTTCTCGTTTTATATCATACACATATCCTTCAAATACTCTATATTTGTCTTCTTAATCTTGTCTTTGTGTCTGCTTTACCCTTATAGCCAATTTCTAGGTATGTCTCAAAGGTACTTTCAGATATCAGGTGGTGGTAGGTCATAATTGATGAAATGAATGCTTTCCACTCTAATGACAAAGAAATTTCTCTTTCTCCAAAGAAGTCCATAGAGGGTTACCAATAGGTTTTCTCGATTAAATGTTAATTGGATGGCAACATTGACCACCTCAAAACTCGTGTACTAGCCAATGGCTATACTCAAAAGTAAGTGATGACTACATTAATACTTCTCCAGTGGCCAAGATCACTATAACCTGGAGTATTACAAATCACTTGGTGTTTTACCTCATTTGGTAGTTAGAAAAAACAAACTCCGCTTATGACGAATTAACCCCGTCATGGCCGGTCCCAAGCCCAGATAAAAGAAGAGGGTTGCGTTAGGTTGTCAGTCAGCATTAAGCTAAAGCAAATGTTCAATCAATGGATCCATTAAACTATTGTGTCAATGCTAGATTGTTCCCTGGAAGGAACGCAATGCAGGGTAGCATCTCGGCAAGGACCGCTACATCTCTAGAACTCGAGTGTAGTGTTAAATATGCAAGAGTTCACGTTATAAGGTCCGACTATAACGTATCGACAAAAACCGCTATATCTCTAATGAGAACTTGGGTGTAGTGTTAAATAGGGAAGAGTTCTCACACCATAGATTGGATAAGAACAAATATTATAAGAAAACTAATAGTCTAAGATTTGAAATATATAATATAAAAACCCTCACTGGTAAAGCAATAGAGGTAATACATATGATGATTAGGAGAAGAATTAATTCTTTGGGTGTACAAGAGAGAAAATGGGTAGGCGAGAAGTCAAAGATGATAGAGAATTCGGGTTTTAAGTTATGGTATACAGGAAAGAGTAAAATACGAAATGGAGTGGGTATTGTTGTAGATAATTTGTTAAAGGATGAAGTTATAGGAGTAGTTAGAAAGAGGGATAGAATTATAGCTCTCAGGATAATAGTAGCGAAAGAAACTATGAACGTAATTAGCATATATGCATCTAATTAGATGAAAATACCAAATCAAGATTTTGGGACGACCTAAATGAAGTATTACAAAATATTCCGCTAAATAAAATGATTTTAATAGAAGGCTATCTAAATGAGCATGAAGTGAAAAATGAGGAATATGAGAGAGTGCATGAGAGTTATGGGTTGGAACAAGAAACGAAGAAGGAAAAACTATATTGGATTTTGCGATAACATATGACCTTATACTAGCTAATACGCTTTTTAAGAAAAGAGAAGAACCCTTGTTCATGTTCAAAAGTGGGAATAATAAATTACAAATTGACTTTCTTATGGTTAGAAAGAGAGATAGAAAGATTTGTAAAGATTGCAAGGTCATCCGAAAGCTTAACTACTCAACGTAGGTTAGTAGTGTTGGAGTTGGATATACATCTCAAGCATAGTATCAATAGAAGAAAAATATACACGACTTCTAGAATTAAGAGGTGGAAATTAAAGGATGAGAAACAAAAAAACATTTAAGGAGAAGGTAATGAAATATACGGCGACTCTAATACGACATATAATAAGATGGTATAAAAATTGAAAATAGTAACCAAGAGTGTACTCGTGAGTCAAAGGGGCATGCACCACTAAATAAGGAATCTTGGTGGTAGAATGAAAAAGTACAGGAGAAAGTGAAGGAAAAAACGTCTATAAAGAATTATATATTTGTAAAAACGAGGAAACCTTAAAAAAATATACAATAATCAAGAAAGAGGCTAAAAAAACAATGAATGAAGCTAAGAATGGAACTTTTGAACGAAAATTGAATACAAAAGAAGGGGAAAAAGATATTTATAGAATAGCTAAAGTGAGAGAGAGGAAGACAAGAGATCTTATCCAAATAAGATGTATTAAAGATGAATAACATAGGATACTAGTAAATGATAGAGAAATAAAAGAGCGATGGAAGAGGTATTTTCATCAACTTTTTAATGAAAGTTTAGGTGATCAACTTCACTTGAGTAATTTAAGTAGGTCAAATGAGTATAAAAATTTAAATTTTTATCATAGAATTCAAACTTCAGAAGTAGAATAAGTTTTAAATGAGATGCAAAATGAAAAATTCATTAAACCAGATGATATTCCGAAAGAGGTATAGAAGTGTCTAGGGAAACAAGGTTGAATGACTTGCAAAATTATTTAATATGATATTGAAAATGAAAAAATGTCTGATTAATGGAGAGTAAGTACTTGATGAGTGTTATTTATGCATGCATTTTAGTACTGTTTTGCATATGTTTTGTGACATTGCATGAGCATATTTTGCATACATACATCTTCTCTTTATCGCTTTTTCTACTTTTAGTTCGGAAAACTACACCTTGTGCTCTTGATTGGCAGGACGTGATTGCGGAGCAAAAATAAAGCAAAAAGCCGTAGAAAAGAAAGCTATAGAAAGGAACACGCTCTGGTCGTGTCCTATGACACGGGCGTGTTCCTTCGGACGAATTCAGACGCAGAAAGGACAACAAAAGGGGATTGCTTCACCTAACACGGTCGTGCCTCCCTAGCACAGTCATGCCAATCTCGACAGAAGATGCCCCTCTTCGGAACGTTGACTAGCACGGTCGTCCCCCTGGGCACAATCGTGCCATTTTCCACAGAATGGCAGTTGGATTGACACGATCATGCCCTCCTGACATGACCATGTCATTCTCACCCGTAGCAGCTAGCACGATCAAGGTTTAAAATCTCGACCTGTGTCGAGGTTTCGGTTTTGGATCGGAACGATACGGTTTCGGTATCATATTGTGCCGTGTCGATATGGTTTCGGTATTTTTTAAATATAAAATATATTAATTAAGAATAAAAAATAATCTAAATATTTAAAATA
>JBBUKS010053950.1:0-29227 GCA_038050645.1 Hedychium gardnerianum
TTCTAACCGATCGGGGAGCACTCCTTGAACCTTCGATCAGGTATAAAGACAGTCTCATTATGAATCCCGATCTCCGGCATAATTATGAAGGTTAACTCCGGCACTACCTGTACGACCAAAACATCCCCCGCCAATACAACCACGACATCCCTCGACAGTATGGCCAGAACACCCTCAACGGTATCATAGGTACTCTCATAAAATATAGAGAATGATGATACTTTCGAACTAGAACATGCTCGCCCATGTCTCAACATGACACATCATTAATATCGGTCGTACACATCTCAAAGGGGTATATAAGACGACGAGAGTCACTACAAAGAGGAAGTTCTTTTCGAATTACTAACTCATTTACATATTGTTACAATACTTCCAGGCTATCAGACCTGACTTGAGCGTTAGAGCGAGATCCTCAAACTCTTCGCCTGGAACTCTCCGTTAACCCTCCGTCTCTCTATGTAGCATGTGCAAATCCTCGACCAGTTATCTGGGATTATAGACCGACAGTACACCTTGATCGGATTCAAGATTCCCGATGATCGACTGAATCACTCCGTCCTATAGTGATCCAGTCAATAATTTTTCATTTTATCGCTAGTTCATTTTCGCCAGTCTCCGTGCAAGAACAGTAACCTATTAAATGGACAATAGCAGCAGGTGTCAGGCTCGGAGTGGTCCCTACCTTGTGGGACTAGGGGCAATGACGAATGCCCTACTACTGTCGTTGCTCGTGAATTAGTTATATCAGTTTTTGTCAAGAAAACCGTGAGCTATATATTTTCTTTACAGTTGCCATGATCTATTTTTTTTTAATTCGAATATTAAAATTTTTAAATCAATTAATTATAAAGATGAATTTTTTATTAGGTATAATTTATCCTTTTATTTTTTATTTCTTTCTCCACGTTAGAGTGTAAAGTTTTTATTTATTTTTATATAAATTTTAAGAATTTTAAATTCATTTTTTCCACATAAAATGAATTAAAATAATTAAGCATCAACGAATAATTGGTGGGAGTAATTAATAATCCAGTTGTGGCCAACCTTGTTAATTAGATTCTGGTGCATTAAATAAAAAAAATAGCTTTGTTGGATCACATTCCACTCTTATAATTGAAAAAAAATATGAGAGAAAAAAAATAATAATGTATATAAAAAAGATGTTTTTTTTTTCCTTTTATTTAAATTATTATTATTATTAAATCCAATGGTTTTCTACCACGTGTAGTTATCTTAAAAAAAAAGTCATTTAGTAAAGTGAGCCAAATCGCATATTCCAATCTGTTCTCGCATATAATTATTTAACCATAACTGGAATTTAATTATGGGAATAAATGAATATTTATGAGACTTTTATTTATCTACATTTACTGAAAAATTTCTTCCGACCAAATAAATCCTCTACTCTTCGATCTTCTCTCTGTTTCCTTTTCCAGCCCAGAGAAGAAGCGAAGTGCCCCTCACGTTCTCTCCTCCATCTTCCTCCAATTTCCACTGCAGATTTGGCATTTTGAATTTGGAATCTGTTGCTTTCCTTCAAAATCTTTCCATCTCTTCTTTGATTCTTCCTCTCTTTCACTTCAAAACCTGTTTTCTTTGGTTCTTTACTTGCTTTTGCCTCCTTGTCCTGGCTCTCTTGTTCTTCTCTTTTTGGTTTCTAGTCCTTCCTTTGTGCTCTCGAGCCATCGCTGAGTGTTCTGCTCCGTTTCATATCGTTCATGTCATGTATTCCGCCATCGGAGCACTTCCCTGCTCCAACGCCATGGCTTTGGAGCAGAAGAGCGAGAAATGCGAGAAAAATGCGATCTTGACGGCGACTGAGAACGAAAGGGAGATGATGGAGGACGAGGTCAAGAGGAAACTGAACAAGACGTCTCTTCACGACCCAGTGGAGGAAGAAGTAGAAGAAGAAGATGATGATGATGAGAAAGGTGTTACAGGCGTTGACCTCGGGCCTCAGGTCAGCCTCAAAGATCAGATGGAGAAAGACAAGGTAAAAAAAAAAAACAGTATTTTGATTTCTCTACTAAAAAAATGCAGAAACATAAGAAGAACTAAAACTGATACTATAAAACAGTATTTTCTTTTGTTTGATTGTTTTTGGGTAATCTTCTTACACTTATTTTCCATGCTTTGATAATTTCTTCTAATTTGGTGGTTTGCAGGAGGACGAGAGCCTGAGGAAGTGGAAAGAACAACTGCTAGGAAGTGTGGATTTGAATGCTGTGGGAGGAGGTACTTCAAGTTGAATTCTGCAAATGTCCTCCCCATCTTCGTGCATTAAAAATTCATTTTCATGGTTTTGTGGTAGAAATTTTGGAGCCGGAAGTAAAGATTTTGAGCCTCTCAATCATCTCCCCGGGGAGGCCTCACATAGTTCTCCCCCTTCTCGCCTCGCCGGACTATCGCGGAGTGTGGTTTACTTTGAAAGAAGGAAGTCAATACAGATTGAAGTTCAACTTCTCTGTCAGTAACAACATCGTCTCCGGTTTGAGATACACCAACACAGTTTGGAAAACAGGAATCAAAGGTGGTTAACCTCTCTATCTCTCAAGTCTGAGATTCAATAAACTTGTCAATTTTGAGCTTCCTAATTTACTCACACTGATCCATTCTAAACTTGAAATGAAATGTGATTAGTTGTTCCTTTTATGTGTTCATTTCAGTGGACAGAACCAAAGAAATGTTGGGCACCTTCAGCCCTCAAGTGGAACCCTACTCATACGAGACACCAGAAGAAATCACTCCTTGTGGAATATTTGCAAGAGGAACATATTCTGCAAGAACTCAAGTAAGTTGCAACCAATACAATCATTAAACTTACTGGGCGGGTCAACTGGTTGACCTGAAGCCTAAGGTCAATGGAAGTCAGTCAAAATATAGACAAGGATTTTCTGATCCTTATTGTGATTACTGATTGCTGATGGCATATTTCACCTCTTGTATCAGTTTGTTGATGATGATGGCAAGTGCTACTTGGAGATCAACTACACCTTTGACATTCGCAGAGAATGGCTTCCAATCAGTTGAAATTCTTCAGTAGAAAGTTGCAAGAATTCAAGAAATAATTAATGAAGAAATATCGTCGAGTGTGTTTCATTTTCTGTGAGTTTCAACCATTTAATGGTGTGTTTAGTCTAAATTGAGTGAGGCTTAATTAGCTGTTTGTTTTCCATTCTGTTGTTTAACTGAAGAACATTTGGTAGTGTTTGTTAGATCATAATATTAAGGTTTATTATTAATAATTAAGAACTTTTTGGATTAATGGATTAGTCCTCGTTAAGACAATATCTTGTAGGAATAACAATATCGAATTATCATCGTGTCTTTTTTCGCAATAAAGTACAACAAAAAATAATTAAATATGCCATTGAAAAATTAGAAACAACAAAAAAAAAACCGATTTTCTACTCTTAAACATTATTTTGTCAATTTAAAAAACAGGGTGCATATTGGTTTATCTCAATACATTGACACAACAACAAAATGATCGCAATAATAGTTATTTTCTTTACCAACTACAGAAATAAAAAAAACAAGCTACATTTTGAAACAGGATGAGTATGTATCTATTGCATCAGAGTTGCATTGGCTTCTTGTTCTGCGACAGCCATAAGCATTTCGAGTCGCTTGTCAAATAGAGTTGCGCTTTCATCTCGCTTATCCAGCTCAGCTGCTTCAGCTTCCAACCATTTCTCTCGCAAATCATCAAGAAGGTTAGCCTGATCAGACTTTCCTCTAGAGCCTGGAGCACTTGGGCAAGTGGTTCTCAAAGCAGAGTCGCCAGATGGCGGTGGAAGAGTCAAGAGCATAGTGCGGAACTCGCGAGTGTCAGCAAATGTCTCAAAATTGCACGCGATAACATCCAAGCAGAATTCCCTGATCTTGAGAACACCATACCTGAATCACAAAATCAAGCAACTTAAAGAGAATACAAATGCTAAGTATAATTCATTTCAACTCTTAACAAGTATTGCAGTCTAAGCATGAGGTAGCCTTACAAAATATTCGGCATCACATCCTTTCTCAAGCATCCTTCTTCTTTGGGGATTTATATCATCCCATTGTTACTCTAAAAATGTTATGTTTGACATACATATGCATTTAAATACCATTTTGAATAACACCCAAAAAAATATTCCCCCCCCCCATTATTTATGTTAAACATTTGCATTTGGTTAATCTAGCATGTTGTATGTTTTGAAAGTTGGACCTCTCTAAAAAAATATGGGCATCCAAGTTTCATACACAGGCACACGCTTTCATTAAATCAACAGTCAGGCAAGGAAGTTATGAAACAAAGCAGACAAAAAAAGGATTAAAGGAAGATGCATTACATGTCTGATAATACCAGCCAATGGCAAAGATCAGCAGGCAAAACGTGCTCTAGGTGAGGTAGCAGTGCATCCGCAACAGCACGTTTAAGAGGAAATAATAAGTATCTTGAAGCAGCATCAAATATTTCCTCAGCCTGTATAATTACTCAGAATTAGGAACTGGAAGGAACAAAAACCAGGCCTTCATATTTGTCAACTCATAAACGTGCTACCTGATCAGGGTCCAGGTCTTCCAAGGCATCGGTGTACCTAAGTTTAACAAGAAGTATTAGTAACAACAAACAGCATCTTAAAAAAAACACTAAGAGATTTATCATAATTTTGTTGCCTACATATACTCAATCATCTTTTCAAAGGCCTCTGTGCTTAAATCATGTTCTTCAAAAAATGGAAGGGTGAAATTTGGCAGCTGGTTGTTCCCTTCAAGAAAATCTGCCATTCGAGACAACCTTGCCCGGAAATATTCTGATCTTGAAGCCAGGATTACTTGGTGACACCTGAAAATCCTTCCGCCAACTTTTATGCAAACATCAGCTAAGTCATTGCTGAACTCAGGTATGCTGATAATGTTATCCATACTAGAGTTGGAAAGAGAAGCCAGCAGAATGCGGTGCAGTGCAAAAGGAAGCCTATCTTCCTCTGGTAGTGACAGACCTTGTAAGATGAATCTTTTCTGCGAGTTGTCTACATCCCTTAATGATTTGTACTCAGCGTATCTTTGATGAATTAGTTCTTTCTGTAATATGTTTTGCAGTTGATCACACTTGCAAGCTCTGCACGTGTGAACAAGATCCTCCATATCATCAACTGCAACCTCGAGTCTATCTGAGTAGAAGAAATGGATAAGACTGTATAAAGCATGATAAGATAATTTTTGGCTAGAGAATCTCACTTCCTTCCTCTCCTTCCAATCTGCCTCAAATTTCCTTCTGAAGAATGGTGACCGTGCACTTAATATGACCCTATGAGCTTCAATTGGCTTTCCATCAACATAAAACGTAATATCTGGGGGGAAAGGAAGAGAGTTGGATCCATCACCCAGTGAAAAGTAACCTATTCAAAAAGTGGTAATCCCATCAGGAATCATTCAAACAGTAAATTTTCACTACCAGACACATTATCTAGGGTTCCATAACAATCAGCCATTCTAGATACATTTTATATTGGAGAATTGATTTAGAAGATGATTGACAATGCATGATTCTCAAAATGCTTGAAATCAGGAATCTTCTATGAGGCAACAACATTATTATTGTCAATCTTAGTAGTTCCCAAAGTCATAGTATTATTATCTTAAAGAATCTTTTGAAGTTTCTCATGTCTTACAAGTATTTTTTTTCTTCAACTCCCATTAACTCTTTAATCAAGGTCAAATTTTCAATAAAAACACATGTATATGGTTTGGGAAAGGGTGATCGAGAGAAGAATAAGTAATAAATATTTCAGAAAATCAATTTGATATTCATCCTTCTATCGATGTCATTTATTTTACAATACAACAAACAACAAAATCCTGGAAAAGGATTTGCTAATGATCTCTATTGACTTGAAAAGGTTATGAAAGAATCCATACACAATAATTATGGTGGATTTTAGAGAAAAAAAAATTATCTAGAAATGCTATAGAATTATATAATTATAGACCAGATGTACTAAGGGTGTAATAGATGTTTTCCATTAGAAAATGATATGAATTTAATAGTGTTCCATTAAAACAGTAAAAGGGTTATATGATCAGTTAGGAAAGAACAAGTATTTATCAAAGAGCAATTAGGTCTAGCTCATGATAAAAAGAAAAATGTATGAAAAGATTATATAAACATGTTCAAACATAAACTATAAAGTCTATAGTAGAAGATCTGAATTGTCTATAGCCTTCATAAAATTCTCTGTAGCCAGCTTTAATAGATAAGACTAGTATGGTTATTGTTGATGACTATGATATATTAACTTCAATATTTCTCTTTTATACCTGGTCATGCTTCTTCTAAAAAACATAGACTTAGCTTGTGTATGAACCCTCATACACAACTTAAAATTAGATAACCAAATCTCAGTAAGTCCATGGACATTCACCTACAAACTCAAGAAGTTGGATAACAAGATCTCGGCAAATGCGTCAATGGAGATTCAAATATGTTACAAAATTCTTGTTTACCAATGCACAGTGCAAGTTTACATGTTTCAATCTTGTCGATAAGGAGATTGATGATATGCCCAGAAGAATGTGAACTAAAACCAAGAGTGATAAGTAATATTTAGCTTAGTGTCGAATAACTCAACATTTTAAAAAAAAAAAAATTAAAACTTTTAGTTGATAGGATTGCAACTGACCTGCAGACCAGGCGGCGGCGGCATCAGCTTCGCACTGCTCGATGTAGGCATGAAGATTAGCGGCGCAGGCGAGGAACGTGTCCCGAAGTGCTGCGGGCAACGGGGCAAGAGGCGGAGGTCGGGCCTCGAAGGCCTTGAGGAGGCGCCTCACGCGGAGGTTGAGCGCGGCGTAGTGGCAGCGGTCCCCATCGAAGGTGCGCTCGGTGCATATGGCGCCGGCCTCGAGAAGCATGCGAGCCGCCTCCACGTGTCCGGCAAGGCACGCATAGTAGAGCGCGACGGAGTCCCAGGCGTCGCGTGCGTTCACGTTCACGCCGGAGTCGAGGAGGTAGCGGAGGCGGTCGAGGTCGCCGGCCCGCGCTGCCTCGAATAGGTCTCCAGCTGGGACCTTCTTGAGGGGTACAAAGGGGTGGAGGTCCTCCGGGTCGAGGTCGAGTTCGCCGAGCTCCGCCTCCAATTCCCACCGAGAACGGCTCAAGGTCTCGGCCATGGCGAAATAACTACGCCCCAAACATGAAGCCAAGGGGGATTCTTGATGTTCACTCTATTGGGCCCAATTTAGGCCCAAAGTCATATAGTTCTCAGTACAATGTTGGCCCAATTAGAGGATGACCTCAATAAACATGGGCTTTTATATTAATTTTTTTACTATCATTTAGTTAATTTCTCTTTCGACTTTAAATAACAATAATAAATTTAGCAAAAATTGATTAGAGGTGATAAAACACCCCTACAATAATAATATATATTAATAGGTTTGAAAGATGTTTAAGTCACCGATCTAATTACGTTATTCATTCATCCAACACTCCTTAGTCCCGGATTATGGCCAGATGCATCCAAGGATAATGATACATTGAATCTGGTCGCTTCCAATCAGATACATTGACCCTAGACCGGTTTTGATTACAGGTAGCACACGAGTGGTAGTGATCCATCGACGACGTATGATTGATTTATAAGGCACCAACGAGTGGCCTCGCTCTCACAACTTTTTATTTGTAATTGAGTATTCTCGCTATCAAATATA
Source organism: Hedychium gardnerianum (assembly GCA_038050645.1). Taxonomy (NCBI): domain Eukaryota; kingdom Viridiplantae; phylum Streptophyta; class Magnoliopsida; order Zingiberales; family Zingiberaceae; genus Hedychium; species Hedychium gardnerianum. Next base: position 7,705 of record JBBUKS010053950.1, read on the forward strand.
TATTATTTAAATATTTAATTTGTAGATATTTGAAAATACACAGAGAGAGGGAGGAGGAGATTGGGGCGATGATGATTAACTGGGCGGCGACGGCGACGGCACGGCGTAGCCCGGAGCAACTGCCTTTTGGCTCGTCCGGTTTGGCGGACCTGGTCGACTCGTTCTACTTCGGGGAGGAGGATGAGGAAGAAGAGATGGAGGAAGAGGAGGAGGAGGAGGAAGATAAGGAGACGGGTTGGAGCGCACTGGAAGCGGCGCTGGAGGAAGCGGAGGCCGACTCGGTGGCGAGTCGAATCAGAGCTGAGGCGGAGCGGGCCGTGGCAGCCGTGGGATTCGGGCAGAGAGGCGACGAGTTGAAGATGCGAGTCGTGGGCTGGCTCCGAGACCGAGGATTTGATGCGGGTAAATGTTCATATTATTTTTCTCCATCGTAGTTTTTAGTTGGAATCGATCGTTTCGCATTGAATGTATCGATATTTTCACCAATTTTAAAGAAATCTTGATCTAAATTGGCAGGGCTCTGCACCTCCGCTTGGGAACGATCCGCCGACGGAGTCGTCACCGTCTCCGGCCGCCACGACTTCATCGACGTGATCCACCTCGGCGGCCGCCGGCGCTACATCTTGGAGATAGACTTCACCGCCGAGTTCGCGATCCCACGGCCTTCGGCCGCCTACGCCGCTTTCCTACGGCGGATCCCGTCTGCATTCGCCGGGACGGAGGTGACCGTGGGGCGCGTGGTGGGCGTGATGTGCGAAGCGATGAGGGAGTCGATGAAGAGCGCCGGGATGCCGCTGCCGCCGTGGCGGCGGAAGGAGTACGTGGAGGCGAAGTGGCTGGGCGAGTACGTGAGGCGGCGGGGCGACCGGGAGGCGGAGCAGGGAAGGTGCGAGGTGAGGAACGAGGAAAAGAAGAAGGCGCGGATGATCGAATTGGGTTGCAGAGAGGCGGAGGGAAGGCTGGCGGCGGTGCAAATTGGCCGTCGGTCAAAAGGAAAATATGGTTTTTAGTTAAAAATTGTAAAATTTTGTTCATAATCAGGTCTTATTGACTTGGTTCGGAATTAGTTAGTTTTTATTGGAGACATGTATTTTTATTTTTTTTTGGCAAAAGCCACAAATATATACATATATATTTCATAAACATTCTATCAACTTCCTTCTTGTCAAAAGGTTTTTATAAACTTTTAAAGTCAATCAATTACGAGAAAAGGTTCCTTTACCCATAATTTTATTTAGTCAACTAAGTTTGTTCTTTTTTCCTTCAATTAATGTTTATCCATCATTTGAATCGAATGACTTAACTACAAATTCGCAAGTCACTTTTCTTTTGCTAATCTCGCAATTAATTTGCTGGTCTAAAGGATCAAAATTATAAACTTATATACAATTAACCTCAAATTAAATTGATCATGTTAAATTCTACTAAAAAATATAATAAAAATATGCAAATCTGCATGCAATGAGAAGCACAACACCTACGATTATGACAAAAGGTATCAGCTCTTTATTACAAATCTATACTGTTCAGAATTTAATTCTGCTTACTTTTTAAAATATATTAAAGTTGTGTCTACCAACAAAGCAGGAGTTACAACATACATGGATGTATAATGTACACTGATGACTGATGTGATGTTGATACCTGCACTAAACTATAGACAGCTCCAGAGAAGATTTTGCAAGCCACAATAAACCGGGATCATTTCTTTTCAACACCAAAAACGTTTCCACCATCCCAATTCCATCAGAAATCACATCTTCACAGAAACCTACCAATGCGAGAACCTCCATTGCAGCTGTTTTAGCATATAATATTAGTCTAAGATAAGGTTAAAAAGAAGGAAAAAAAAAAGGATGCAAGAGATTAAAAATCAAAGAAAGTGCCGACCTTTATAATTTGCCACATTCCTTTGGAACTGAGGATTGGCCTAAAGGATCAGAAGATAAATAGTAAGGAACAATGGATAAACTATGAATATTGAAGCGGGACTTTATTTTAGAATACCTTTCTTAGTCTTCTAAATTTGATCTCCCCTGGGTGTTCTATCACATTCCTATGAGCAGTAAGGACCAACAAATCAATCCGACTGGAGGTAAAAGCTTAAAGTTGATGTAGAAAAATGTGAAATTTTTGAAGAAGCAATACCTGATGATCTTGAAAAGTGTCTGAAGAGCTGTGGCAGCTTGTGAAGGCGTTGCCTCTGATTTTAGAATATCAACGGCCTTCTGGAGGCGTGAACAAAAAATAGCAGCAGGTTCTTCAATTCTCTGTACCTCTTGATTGTCTAAACCATAGGCATCATCAACTTGCATCGAGTTATCTGCAACTGGTGAAGTTTCAGTACTTTGTTGGAACCTCTCCTGGGCTTCTGAAAGCATATCTTGGGTGGATTCATCCGGATCAGGCTCTTCATGGAGTTTTGTGAGATTTAATTCTTCCACATGTACATCCAGGATCATTCTGCTACTTGTAGACTCGTCAGGACCAAGTTCCAAATTTCTTTGCCGCTGTGTATCTAACTTGATTGACACGATACCTGCAGAATCATGCCTCATGATAGTTTTAGCAGCATCAACAGATGGGTTGTTATCAGGATCATGTTCATTCTCTGTTGCTGCAATATCTACAGGAACAGTTTTGCTCTCAGTAGTCAGAACACTGATAGTGGGAGCATCATCTGGATCAGGCTCGAGCACATTCTCATTATTTAAGGAATCATCGTGATCAGGCTCATCATGCACAACCGTGTATGACTTAGAAGATGATGACTTAGTGTCTTTCACCATTTCAAGAATGGAAGCATTTCCGAATGAAGTCACCATATCATCTGGGTCAGGTTCAGCATCAAAACTAACTTGATTTCCCACAAACTTATTGTCATCAAGAAGGGGCTCCTTGGCTGAAACATTAACAAGACGGTTGTAGGCTGCTGCAACAGACGATGCACGAACAGAAGCAAATGAATTCATTGCTCCTCCGAGTTTTTGGCCAAGACTCTCTCTACTTGCATTGATATAAGCATCTTCTTCATAGTTGTCAGTGTATTTTCTACCACTCAATGTGTGGCTGGTTGATTTTGTCCAGTCTAGACTAGCAGCTTCTTCATTCAACTATGGTCAAATAAAATCATTAGCAAATAAAAATCAACAAATGACTTAATTTTCATGCGTTTTATGATGTACCTGCTTGTTTAGAGCAAAGAAATTGGAATCATGTTCTGAGTACACCATGTGGGCCTGAAATGAATTTTGAAAGAAAAACCATAAGAAACCTCACTGAGAGGGTTACATGAATATGACAGGATAACAAAGAAAGGACTCAAGATACAGAAAAGAACATACAAGTTCATGTAGCAGTGTTTTTTTTATGCTTTCATATTTCCTAAATCCTTTGAGATCATCTGTACGTAGTCTAAGGGATATTTCTTCCCCGTGATTCTGCACAACGAGAAAGTTAAAAAAAAGGTCACCATCCTGGATTTGCTTAAGAATTTAGCAAAAGAAGTAAACCATACAGAAGCATGCTTACCTTGTTAAAACCTAGAATGCATTCTGGACTTATTCCTACATATCCTTCTGGTGCCATTTCAGTCATAATACCGACCCGCCATCGATGCTGAGAGAATAACAAAAAGCATCTTATAAGATGACTATAGGCCGTTAAATAAAACTATCATTTTCAGAGAAATGAGTCATTACCTTATTCATGATGGCAATAATCCCAGGATCACAGGCAAGCATGTGCATTCTTTTCAATGCCTCAGAAGGTGGTGGAGTTAACTACCATAGATGAAATTGGTCGGATGTGAGAAAGAGAAGAAAGTAGTCCATAATTTTTCAGGTTTTACATGTTGCAGGGAAACAATAAGTGCACCAGATATTGCTTTGCTTAAAAGAATACCTGTATTCCTGGAATTTGGAGTGTCCGAAATTCACAGAAAATGTAGTTTCCCTGAGGAAGTTTTAGAGAAGATTGAGGCATAAAAGTTGCTCTTTGTTTCAATCGCTTTTCTTCTTCATCAAACCCAACTATCCTTAGGTCATTTTTTCTATTTTGAGAAACCTCATCAATCTCATCTTTTAAAACACCCATCATCCGGATTGGTTTTCCCTGAATAATAATAATAACATAAGCAATCAAATTAAGCATGTGATAGCTCCAAAGACGAACAAATTAAATATCATGCGCCATAAAAAAGAACAACATGCTTATGAGGCATTTGTTCAGCGAGGAAAAAGAGACTTGGTCCAGAAACAATAAGCATTCAACCTAAAGACTAGAGGACAACTTTGCTGTCTGCATATCAGTAGATTAGATATTATCTAATCTTTCACAATCATACTTAGTGTTAAATTGACTAACATGAATACACACCTAATATTTTTCAAAGCGTGTTGAAATAGTAAATGAAATCATTTTTATGTCAAATTGTAATCATCCCAACACATATAAAGATAATTTGACAAATTATTCATTTTCTTCTTGAACTTATTGCAAGGGAATGTTACAAGTAGATACAGCTCCATCAAATCCAACAAATGGGAATGACAGAGAATTTTCCTACAAAGAATATGAAGGAAAGAAAGGCAAATCAAGCACATGCTTATTGTTTCTCTGAGAATGACAACTACTATCCTATATATACACACATATATATAAACCATTGAAGGTGAAGAAGTAGAAAGTAGATTATTGGCTTCAGCTTGGTAGCAAATTCCTTTCAAACATATTTCCTTGGGTAACAGCTTCAATTTATGTTGCATTAAGAATGTATATCTTACCTGAAGAATAGCAGCTTCTTGCAAGCTTAACATGGAATGAGCATCAGAAAATGGACTAAGCATACTTGATCCTTTGTTATTAGTTTGTGGAACAAAAAATCTCATTGTGTCAGGTTCGACATGAGTCAATTCCTGAAGCTTCTTACCAAACTCCTTCACATTAGAGTTTGAGTTAACATCCACACTCAACTCCATGCCTCTCCAAACAACTAGAACATTGCAATTATTCTGTTTCTCCATTTGGATTAGAACAGATAAAAGTGGATGCAAATAGACAGACAATGATTAAAGTTATTTCCTGTCAATCTGCAAAAATGAAAATATAGTTAGAATGCAAAATTAATGTTGGCGCTAAGAACTAGATTTTTTTTTTATTGTCATAACGCTATAAATCAACAAAGTCACTATTAAGGAAGAGGGAAAAGAAAATAGTAGACTATTATGGACTGGATTATGAAATCATATTGATGAAAGGAAGATAACTATGAGAATAGTTGTCAGTAAATGTTTCCAAGCAATTATATGTTATTGATAATCATTATAAATCTGATCTACAGAAAAAATTGTGAACGTATTACAATTTCAGAAAGCCAGTGCTTTTGTTATGTGCTATAAATATACTTCAATCCATACTCAATTCTCTGATTCCAGATGAACTTGTGAATGGATAGAAATGACATTGCACTCATGTGAAAGAATTAAAAAGAAAAACATAGCAAACATATTTAGTCATGTTCCTATGGTTATTATATGTGTATATATGTAAAAGAATCAATTGCAGACATTAAACTTAAGGATGCATGAAGAGAACCAATTCCCAATGTAAAAACAACCACTCCCAAATTCTACCAATTCGCCCTCCTCTTCAAGATGTTTCTCCCAACTATATATCTTGCCTTTTTGAATTCTATGCAACACTATATTACGGGTGATCCAATTCTACATGAACCCTTTATTTTGCACGAGAGTAAACTGAAGATGCAGAACTACTCTCTGCCGTAAAGAAACCACAGAGCTAACTAAAACAACAAAAGGAGATTGATTTTTGCTATTCTGAACGAAGGTCTTAACTAGACCGGGGCTAAGAACAAAGATCCTATGCTAAATCGCCAATTCTACTAAGCAGCCAACATATTCATCAAAATCTATCTATTCAAGTGAGGTTATTATAAGGCAAACTTTTTCTGATTCAACTTTGCTTCCACAAGTTCGCCTCGTCTCCAATCGCCGAGAAAGGTGAAAACAAGGGTTTAAAAATACTAAACTCGACTAAGAATAAATATAATCAGGTAAATCAAAACAAATAAAAGCCCTCGCAATTTAATTTTAAAAAATATCGAAACTACGTTGTAGAAAAGGAAAGAAAACTGCTACAATTCAATCAAGAGTAGACAAAAATCGTACAAAGCAACATCGATTGGCAACTGGATCGCAGAAACCTCAAACTATGGCGCGGCGATCTTACCTCCGACACCGGCGCCGACGCGAACCACGCAATCGACCTCTGCAGAGTTGGGAGCTTGCGGTAGAAATCGATGCACGCGAGAACCTTACGGAGAATGCGGTGACTCCCGGTGGGTCGCGCAAATTTACTCGCCCGTGGCCTCTATCTTGCGGAAGGGGAAAACGTCGAGGCGTTTAGGGCTATTCTTTCTTTCATTTTGACGAGGGGTGACATTACCGCGTGTTATAAGCGACGCCCGTGTGTTTTGGGTCTCATCGGACGGCGGACGAATAAGAATACTCCAGAAGATGGAAGCGCATGTTAGAAATAGAAGGGAGGATACGGTTTATTGTGAGCGGTCTTGAACGTCAGCGATGATGACTATGATTTTGTGTCGGATCAAGTGACGGCCTCGCAACAGGGAACACCCAATTGAGAAGAAGAATGAGAGAAAGAAAGAAAAATATTATAAATAATTTATTTTTACTTATTTTTAAAATATTATAAATAATTTATTTTGTGTTTTACAAAATTCTAAATACCTGATCAAACTTTTTGTAGCCAATCACGTGTTAGGTTGCCATTCGAACCGGGACCGAAGAAAGATCTAGAACTCTTATCGGATCCGGATCCGGATCCTACAACTCCCCCATTGGTCTGTTTGACCGTTATCGTAGATCTATGGAAGAATCTAGAACCTCTCGTGGCTTCCCCTGTTCTATATATTCCCCCTCTGGTCTGGAAACCCTAATCCTCACCCTTGCTAACGCCGTCGCGTCATTTGAACTCGTTCTTCTCTAATTCTAGATCGTTCTGCTCGTTGGGGACAGTCATGGCGGCCGAGACGGAGACCTTCGCCTTTCAGGCAGAGATCAACCAGCTTCTCAGCCTCATCATCAACACTTTTTACTCCAACAAGGAGATCTTCCTTCGCGAGCTCATCAGCAACTGCTCCGATGTGAGTTCTTGTTATCTGCTGTCTCGACTGGAGCGAAAACATCTTCTTTTTTTTTCTTTTGATTTTTTTTTAAACTTTAAAATGGCTTTGGTACACAGGCCTTGGACAAGATCCGGTTTGAGAGCCTGACCGACAAGAGCAAGCTCGACGCACAGCCGGAGCTCTTCATCCATATAATCCCCGACAAGGCCACAAACACTTTGTCCATCATTGACAGCGGTATCGGCATGACAAAGTCCGATCTGGTCAACAATCTCGGTACCATTGCACGATCTGGCACCAAGGAATTCATGGAGGCGCTTGCTGCTGGGGCTGACGTCAGCATGATTGGCCAGTTCGGTGTGGGGTTCTATTCTGCGTATCTCGTTTCTGAGCGAGTCGTGGTCACGACCAAGCACAACGACGATGAGCAGTACGTTTGGGAGTCGCAGGCCGGAGGTTCGTTCACTGTTACACGGGATGCCTCAGGGGAGAACCTCGGAAGGGGAACAAAGATCACTCTCTTTCTCAAGGAGGATCAGGTAAACACTAATTATTGCATACGTAGAATAGGAAAAGAATAAAATATTTTGTATAGTCAAAATGGAGTACTCTGTTTGAAATCATGAAACTCACGAATTTGATTTATAAATATCAAGGCTTTAGGGTTTTACAATTCACATCGTAGGTGTTTGCACCCACTAAATCGATTTTCATATTAGATATAGAAGTACACAGGTTTTCATAATATGTAATGCATTGAATTCTATCTACTATTCTTCTTAACAAGTTTGAGAGTTGGTGGGTTTTGTAACAATTATAGTCATATATTTCCCTTTTTCCATAATTCGCTATTAGCAATAACTTGCTTTCTTGTCCCTGTCTCGCGTTTCCATTGTCTGAAATTAAGTCATAATTACGAAGTTAGCTGCACACGAAATGTGTTTTGTATTATGCTGTTATTTTATGTAACTAGGAAGATCTGTAGATTGACATCAACTATTTTTGTTCTTGTATTGTTATTGTATCATTGACCTATTGTGTACATTTGTTTCGCTTAAGGTATCAATTATAGCAATCGAATTCCCTATTTCCAGAATTGACCATTAGCATCAGCTTGCCTTTTTGTCCCTGCCTTGCGTTTACATTGTATGAAATCAAGTTATAAAGACGAAGTTTAACTGCACACGATATGTGTTTTGTATTATGCTTTTACTTCATGTAACAATGAATGTCTATAGCTTTACATCAACATCGATTTTTGTTCTTTGCTAACTATCGCATCATTGACCTTCTACTGTGTACATTTGTTTCGCTTGAACTTTGTAACTGGTTTAGCACTTAAATCAATTTATTGCTATTTTTGTACTATGCTGTTCTTATATGATTTTCTTTGGATTATGAATATGCTTCTTGATTGGTTTGAACTGATATTCTTGTTTGATGTCTTGTGTGCATTATTAGTATGCTTCATGGTTTTGGTAGCATGCTAACATGGTAGCTTTTCAATTTGTTATTGCAGTTGGAGTATCTCGAGGAACGCCGACTCAAAGATTTGATCAAGAAACATTCTGAGTTCATCAGCTATCCCATCTCCCTGTGGACCGAGAAGACCACAGAGAAAGAAATCTCGGACGATGAGGACGAAGATGACAAGAAAGACACCGAGGAAGGCAAAGTGGAGGAAGTTGACGAGGAGAAGGAAGAGAAAGAAAAGAAAAAGAAGAAGATCAAGGAGGTTTCCCACGAATGGTCTTTGGTCAACAAGCAGAAGCCCATCTGGATGAGGAAGCCTGAAGAGATCACAAAGGAAGAGTATTCTGCTTTCTACAAGAGTCTCACCAATGATTGGGAAGAGCATTTGGCTGTGAAGCACTTCTCTGTGGAAGGCCAGCTCGAATTCAAGGCCGTCCTTTTCGTGCCAAAAAGGGCTCCTTTTGATCTCTTCGACACGAGGAAGAAGCTTAACAATATTAAACTCTACGTGCGCCGCGTGTTCATCATGGATAACTGTGAGGAACTGATTCCCGAGTACTTGAGCTTTATCAAGGGGATTGTGGATTCTGAGGATCTTCCACTCAACATCTCCAGAGAGACGCTGCAGCAGAACAAGATCCTTAAGGTTATCCGCAAGAATCTCGTTAAAAAATGCATCGAGCTCTTCTTCGAGATCGCTGAAAACAAGGAGGATTACAACAAGTTCTATGAGGCATTCTCAAAGAATCTCAAGCTTGGAATCCATGAAGACTCTCAAAACAGGTCGAAGATTGCCGAACTATTGAGGTTCCACTCCACCAAGAGTGGGGATGAGTTGACAAGCCTGAAGGATTATGTCACAAGAATGAAGGAGGGCCAGAATGACATCTACTACATCACTGGCGAGAGCAAAAAGGCCGTGGAGAATTCTCCGTTCCTTGAAAAGCTGAAGAAGAAGGGCTACGAGGTTCTCTTCATGATTGATGCGATCGATGAGTATGCCGTCGGTCAGCTGAAGGAATTCGAGGGGAAGAAGCTGGTGTCTGCTACAAAGGAGGGACTGAAACTCGACGAGAGCGAGGATGAGAAGAAGAAACAGGAATCTCTAAAGGAGAAGTTCGAGGGACTCTGCAAGGTTATCAAGGAAGTGTTGGGCGACAAGGTGGAGAAGGTGGTGGTCTCTGACCGTGTGGTCGATTCGCCCTGTTGTTTGGTGACTGGCGAGTACGGATGGACGGCAAACATGGAGAGGATCATGAAGGCACAGGCCCTCAGGGATTCAAGCATGTCAGGCTACATGTCGAGCAAGAAGACGATGGAGATCAACCCCGAGAACCCGATCATGGAGGAGCTGCGTAAGAGGGCGGACGCAGACAAGAACGACAAGTCGGTCAAGGACCTCACCCTGTTGCTCTACGAGACTGCCCTGCTCACCTCTGGTTTTAGCCTTGACGACCCCAACACCTTCGGCAACCGGATCCACCGCATGCTCAAGTTGGGACTCAGCATTGATGACGACGACAAGGTCGAGGACACTGACATGCCTGCCCTCGAGGAAGGCGATGCTGACGAGAGCAAGATGGAGGAAGTCGATTAATAAGCAAGCTTTTTCAAGGTTTCTTTATGTTTGCTTGGTAACTTTTGAAGTTGTGGTACGAGTCTTAAACTCTTAGGTTATAATTTTGGCGTGGACATCTTCTTTACTCATTATCAAAGTTGGACGTCTGTGTTCTTTCTTTCTAGTAGTTATGGATTAGTTGCCGTTAAAGTGCGTTGCATCTTCTTATGCTTGCTTGTCTTTTATGTTAATAACAATGCTTTTTAAAATTCGCTCGCTCAAATAATCAAATATCATTTTTTTTAAATCATAAAATTATGTTTTGATATAAAAAACAATCTTTACCCACAAGCTTGGGCCCCGAATCCGATTTTCTTTCCGGCGACGTCGTAGACGACGTTGTAGGTCTTCTGCTGCATGTTTCCGACGATTGCCACGTCCTCTGCCCTCTCGTTTCCGGCGAAAGCCAGACACGCTTGCGCCGCGCTCGCCACGTACAGTATCCCACTGAAGGCCATCTGCACCTCCGTCCTGCTCGCGAACACCAGCGCTACCGTCGGCACCGACACTCTCGCGTACCCCGTGAAGTTGTAGCAGGTGTCCAGTATCGATAGCGCCGGCGCCGCCTCGTACTGCCCCATCTGCCCCCTGAACGCCGTCCTCAGCGCCGCGTACGCCGCCGGCGGCAGCCGCGTGATCACGGTCCCCGAGTCAATCAGCGTCCCCGCTCTCCGGAACACCGCCTTCTGGATCGACAGCTGTTTTCCGCCCACCTTAATCGCCACCAGATCCGCGAAGTAGAAAGAGAGCAAACCCCGCACCGACCTCATCCGCGTGTACGAGATGTTCGACGAAATGCCCCGTCCGACCGTGAGGTACCCCGTCTCGCTTGATCGCGACGGGAGGCAGTAGGAGAATACTGCGCCGTACTTCCTCGCCGCCTGCGACGCCAGCGAGACGCTGCCGCGGCCGAGGCCGAGGAGCCCCGCTGCGCGGCCGAAGAGACCGCGGTTGGCTTCGCCGCACCCGAACAGGAAGCCCGAGAGCGCGGCGGTGGGGGAGAGCGTGAGCACGTCGCGGCCGAAGGTGCCCTCCGTCTCCGATTGATCGCCGTACTGCACGCTGTAGCGGCACCGATGGTCGGTGGAGCAGGAGTTGGAGTAGAGCCGGCCGCAGTCGGTGGAGTTGCAGAGGAAGGCGGCGTAGGTGGAGGATGCCGCCGGGTCGAACACCGGCTCCTCCTGCGCGTAGCAGTCGGTGCACGGCGTGCACTGGATCCACGACAAGTCGCTGCCGGTGTCGAAGATGACCGAAAAGTTTCGGCCAGGGGTGCCGAATCCCACCGTGACGACATAATTCCCGGTGCCTAGCGAGCTACCGGTGCGCGCGGGTATGTTCACCGGCGGCGACTCCCTGCCAATTTTTTCAACATCAACCGTGGCCGTCGCCGCAGACACCTGGCGCTGGACCGACAAGACTCGTTCTCGGTCGCCGTCCAGCAGTTCACGGTCACTCAACTTCTGTTCATCGGTCAACGGCGAGCACGGGCCATGCCCGTGGACTACTTGCAACCTCGAAGAACTATAACCTGCTTTCAGATCAGAACACGGAACTATAATCAGCATCAGGAACTACAAAGGTATCAAAAATCAAATCTTTTCTTCTTTTTCTATCTCATTAACTTTTTCGACGGAAATTGTAACTTAAAAATCATTTTCAGCGACAACCATGAAGAATTATAAGCAGCATTCCCATCAGAGCATGGAAGAATCAGCACCAGGTACTGCAATTGCAATTATAATTTTGTTTTCCTTTTTCTGCATTACTGAGTTTTTTAGGTGGCAATTATTATTAGTTCACCGAGATCATGAAGATGACTGAAACTGTGATAACTGTAAATCACTACAAACTCATCATGTTCAGTAACCATGAAGAATCATAAGCAGCTGCTGTCGCAATTATGAAAGAAAGTTTTTGACTGTAACTCCCTACAAAGCATAGCATTCAGTAGACTGCAACGCTAGGAGAGTTCAGTCTTCGAGTGCCGAGTAAATTCACCTTTTGGGGAAGCAGAGCAGATTGAGTTGGGGAGCAAGTCACCAACCCAAAACGTATGCACTTGTGCAGCTTTGGCTTCTCCACAAGCCAAGTGGAGAGGAAGAGCTAGTAGCCATAGGAGGATGAGATTAGAGGCCATGGTTAGCAGCACTTGAATGGTTGGGGAAGTAGGAAATATGGTGCCTTAAGTAGGGTAGGAAGGGTTGCAATTGGTGGCACATCCTTTTCCTCCATTTGTCTCCCTCCTCTGGAGATCAAATTAGGTCATAGGCCATCACAGAAAATACCAATGGATCGATCAATTGGTCAATGGAGGTCCCTCACGAATGTTTGAGGGCTCCCTCCCTAGTGCATTCACTAGTGGAAGGGGATAAAAAAAAAACAAGGTGCATCACAAGCTGGAAAGCACTAAATTGGATCGATTTCTCATTGTTTTTAAAAGATTTCCGCGTATCATACACTATAATTGTCTCAAGAGTTAATTGCATTTGAACAATATTTATTGAGAGGAGAGGAGAGGAGAGGAGAGGAGAATATTTATCATCTACATTTTTACCCTTTTAGATTATCATCTACATTCTTCACTCATTAAGAGTAGTTTAAAAATTAAAATAGAAACTTTAAAGAGCATTTTAGCAATATTAAAATGTTAGGTAGATAACTCCACAATCATTTCAATTCATTGACCACGTGTATATCATTTTCAAAGTCTTAAATATATGAGATAATGACTGTAATAATTAGAGGTCAAAAATTTTCAAGAAATTTCATCATCTCTGACGATTCCATCCATGCACTTGCCATACTTGAATTAACGATATCACGTCAAAGTCTCAAATCTTTTGCTCTCGTGGCTTCCAGGGGAATCAGTGGTGTTCTTGTTCACTCTCCACGATAATTACTTTTAACAGCAAAATGAAAAATAAAAGCAATGTGAAATGTTGACCATTGCACTCTTGGACTTTAGCGATTCCCACTCAATCTGCAAACTTGACTTGCGTTGACTCCTGGATACATTGCATCGGTAGTCAACTCACCTCTTGATTATTCTTCAGCGAATGTGAATGAAGTACACTTCTGCGCGTGAACAGATATGCCCAGTTATTTGAATTTTAAATAAAATTCTCTGAGTCAAGATCACAAGGCTATGAATTCTCACTTGTTTTGAGTTGATTTACAATTACTAGAGATGTTAATTTTAGACTATTAAACATTATAAGTTTATTGTATATTCAAGCTTAAAAATATAAATTTACTTGATATTTAAGTTTAGACATTATAGATTTATTTTATATTTAAATGTAATGAGTTAGAATTTATAAATTTCTTCATGAGTTAGAAGGACTCACCTAATCAATTCTAAATTGAGCTTCCAAATGAGCAGTTTCCACTCCCAAAAAGCAGCCAACAATTCATTTGAATAATGTTTATACATTGTCGGCATTACATTCTTCATTGGCTGTTTCTTCAGTAGAGATATCTTTATTCTTCTTGTGCAATGCAACATACTTGTGGTACTCTTCTAAGTCCTGTTCTAGCTTTTCAATAACTTGACTAGTGTCCTCAAGAGATTGCTCAAATCTATATTTCTCCAATGCCTGTAGAACATTTAAAAAAAAAATGTTTAAGGGATAGTCAATTAAATATTGACAAAGAAACAGAATTTGTTAACGATCACTTTGGATGAAAAATGAAAATATTAGGCAAGTAAAAAATTTCACTTTGTTTTTGAATATGTGCTGATTTAGTTTGTAAAATGACATCGTTGATGACTTTCCAATATGTAGAATGTAGTAGAAACAATAATGTCTACATTATGGCAACAGGCAGTTCACAATTCACATGGTTTCACTCATTAATCTTTATGATGTAAGAAGAGATTTGAGGCTTTGTAGCCATTCTTTATAATGTAAGTAGAGATTTGAGGCTTTGTAGCCATTGTGAATGAAGGAAAAGGATTACTTGTGGTAATAAAGTGAATTTGAGATTAATACCTCTGGCTTAGAAAGTGTATCAGGAGGTGACATTATATCAGGTCGAACATAGTTCTTCCCCCTGTAAAATATGATTGTGTTGTTGTCGGCCATAATATCGATCACCGTCCCCTGGCTAAGCCTCTCGAGTTCTTCGGCATACTCATGAATCTGGCCTGGTCTACAAGGCTTGCAAACTACTTTCACTGTCTCATGCTTCTTCCAATGCATATGCATATTTAGGACCACACCACCAAATATGCCTCGCCTCCCGACAGGCACATAATTCTTCTTCTTCTCGCTTGTGCGTTTTATACAAAATTTCTCTTCATCAGTGAGGATTTCAGGAGCATGTACTGGCAATGGAGCTTTTGGAATTTCATATTTACTCAGCTTTTCTATCAGCCACTCTTCTTTTATTTTTGCCTGGAAAATTAAAAAAAAAAGTTTAGTGAGTCAACTATAAGGATCCCTGAAATGATCCATCAAGAGATCATGTTCATTCAGGAGGAAACAAGAAAAAGGAACATCAAGCATCGAACCTTCTCAAGCTTGCACCGAATCCTAACTTCAGGGTCTGGTGATTCCATCTTCTTTCTCGTCTTACGACGGTACATTTTGAGCTCATCCAATTTCACTTTTCTCCACTTCTTCTTCTGTGGCTTTTTCACTGCCTTTGAGACTCCTTGTTTGGCATTTGGTATGCCAATGGAAAATCTGGCCACAACACCATCTGTATCAAGAGTCACCAATGCACTGCTCCTAAATCTGACTGATTGCCACCTAATTGTGTTTCGATTAACCAAAGAAGTTATTGGCCACTGAGACAAAGGTGCCACAGACTTGTCGCGATGCAAGTCGGAAAATGCAGATAAAGAAAAAAGTGGAATACATATGTTGTTCAGCATATATGATGTTCCATCTTTCAAGTAATTTCCATTGTCAAATCTCTTCAAGGAGTAGCTGCAACCAAAAAATCAGAACAAAGTTACGAATGCCCCCCTCAAAGCCACCTTGCTAGAACTTAAATAGAAGAGGTCCACACAGTTCTTGGGCTGCAAGATGTAAATAGATAGAAACAGATAATTAAGCAAATTTACGCGTTGTATCCTGAAGCATCAAATGTTCAAAATAGTGAAAACTATTCCAGAAGATACATTCAGCCAAATTTTCAAAATATATTCGTGCTTAGAATGTCAAGTCATAGGATTCCTAGAAATTCATCACTTAGTAGTAGAATCCAACTTTTTTGTGTGCTAAACAATTAATGGAATGACAGATATGAAGGGAAGATGAACCAAGAAAGTATCAATCCTCAAGGATTGATAGAGTAACAACCAACATAGAGTGCGTGAAAAATTCAGGAAGACGCTTCGAGTAGAACATCAATCGCCTAGGAGAAAGCAACAAACAGACAACTCAAAGCCCGCAAGTCGTCACCTTGTCCGATCGAAAAAAGGAACCCTTGAGCGCCGGCATGTAGAAATCACTCCATGGAACAACCCGAGTCTCTCGCTCTTCGTAAGACGACGACACGCCGAAATCATGGGAAGACGCCGTCGCCTCTCCGAATAGTCACGGCCGCCGAAAGAGGAGAGGCGCGGCGGAGAACGCTGTCGCCGTCTCCGGCGACAAACCAGAGCGGGTCTATTAGGGTTTAGTCCAGCGATGGCCGAATCCGCACGCGAGATATACCGTGCCGTCCTTTGAGCGCACCAATAACAGGTACGATACGTTTGTGGGTAAGTTGAGTTTGATTGCGTCGATTTATCGAAATCAATTCAAACGTGATTAGGAATTTAACAAGTAATTATTGTTCAAAATTATAATTATGATAAGGAAACGCCCTCATGATGCGTTTACTTGCCTGGAAAGGAAGAAAACCTAAACAAGTGTTTGTAAAGAATAGGACGGTAAACAAGTCAAGCCGAATCAAATTTGAAAGTGTTCAAACTTATTTGATAGAATAATCAAGTCAAGTCGAGCCTAAAATGAATCAAGTTTTTGGAATAATTGTTCAAGTTTGACTTGATTTATTTTTTATGAGCTTGAGCTTGTTTGAAGCTTGACTTGAACTTGGTTTATTTAGATGTTATCAAGCTCTTACTTCAAGTTTGGTTTAAGTTTGGTTTATTTTTTTATGAGCTTGAGCTTGTTTGTTTAGTTTAACGAGTTGTTCAAGTTTGTTTGTTTAATTGATTTTGTATATATTGAACGAACATAAATAAATTCTTATCAAACTAAACGCAAGTTTGTTCACGAACGTTTTATTTATTTACCGTCCTAATAAATAACTAGTAAGTGAAAATAGGAAATTGGAAAATAAAAATCAATAATAGATATATTTTAATATATTTGTCTTTTTTTTTTTACTTGTGTCTAGACCACTGATAATTAACACTTATTTATACCGCAATTAGTTGTTTAACATGAATAACTAACAGATTTAACTAGAATTAATTATATACGATGGGATCCGAAACAGCTAATCTGGGCCCAGCCCACGCGCTTATCGATCTGGGTCCGATGTAAAATAAACCAAGGTTAGAAAAATTCTTTGCTCGAATTAACCTAATTTTACCCCCCTTTGGACGACGTAGGCATAGGCAGCACACAGATCTTGAGAATTTCGCTTTGTTTTTTTTCTTCATGTGACGATCCTCCTCTCCTGGTAAATCATTTTGCGACCTTAGTTTCAATCCAGCGACTCCGGCAAAGGTTCGATTTTTCCGCTCGTTTTGTGTTATATTTTATTTTGCTGTTCGGGCTTCTGGATTCTACGGAATTGTCCTGGCGTCCCCTTCGTGCGGAGGAGGGATTTGTGCTTCTTGTTGAAGCTTCCGGCGGATTCTTCCGGTTTCCTCACGGTCTGGGGAAATACATTTGTTGTCGTTGTCGTTGTCGTCGAGGGTTGAGACTCGTGTCTTTGATATGAAGTCGGGGGAAGATTTGGATAGTGGGCTGCCGGAAGTGAAGGAAAGTGAAAACGCAGAAAAAAAGGTGGCTCCTTTGGGCGAAATCGAGGTGAAATTCAATGGAGTATTGGACCTTGAGGAAGCTTCTCATGTTGGTTCTTCAGGCGGTGGAGATCGAGGTCATGAGGGGAGGAACGTTTTTCCAGCTGAAACACAGGCGGATGTGAAGGACAATGGTGATGCGGTGGGGAATGAGCTTTCAGTCGAATCAACATTGAATTTGATGAGATCTCCTTGTGGTGATGCGGAACCTGAGTCAGGGTCAAAGTCGGCACCTCCTAAGGGTTATGGTCTGAAGAAATGGAGGAGAATTCGGAGGGATTCAACCAAAGATGAGGCCAGCATTGCTGATTCTGCTCAGATTCACAAACGCAGGCTTTCATTCGCCGAACAATCAAAAGTAAATGACAGCAAGCACAAGAACGATGGTGAGGATGAGGGTGGAGGTTCAGTTGCCTCTTTGGTCTCCATGAACATAAGCAGCACCCCCCTTCCAATGATCCCAACCACTTTAGGTCCAGAACTTGGTTTATTAATAACGCCTGCTGGCTTCAATATTGGGATAGACTCTGAGAATAGTGATGACCAAAGTAGTAAATCATCGACAGCTGCAAGTACCCTGAGGTTCCGTCATGAAGCAATTGGACTTTGGGGTGACAGAAGCAGAACAAAGGTTGTTGGTGGAAAAGGAACCAGACATGCTGTACTCCAACAAGGTCAACGGTCTAAAGAAGGCAGATCTGATGGGAATAGGATGCTTAGAGAAAACCAGGTCAAAATTGAGATGGAAAACTCCTATTCGAGCATTGAATCTGACTTGGGAAGTTCAAATGCCGCTTTTGTGCACATGGGAAGCGAGGCTAGCAATAGCAAGCAGAGTGAGAAATCTATAAATAGCAACGGTGATCAGAATGTTGCTACTTGGCCAAGTGAAGAACTTAGATCAAATCAACTCAGAGATCTGTCAAGGGGATATTTAGATGGAGATCTGTCTGGGGAAGTGAATAATACTAAAAGTGAGAGTAGCCAACAAGGGCCAGATCTTGATCCTTTTTTTCTTGAGTCAATTGATTCTCTTCAAACAACAAAAGAAGCACTAGAAAAAGGTATGCCTTATATGATGTCTTTGCAACTATGTTCAATACTGCTTATTTTACCTTTTTTTGTCACTGTTCTGACCTTTAAGATGTGCACAATGGTAAATCTGGTATTCGTCAAAACTCAACATAACCATATAATTGTTGGGCTTTAGCTACTGTTGGCATTCACAAATGCAGCTGTCAAAAATTCATACTTATTTTACTACCTAAGTCTCTTCTCTTCACTGACATTCTCTCATATACTTTGACTATCGTACTACCATCGCTGTACTCTTGTCAAACATGAACACTCTGTCATTGACACATTGAGTCAACACCTAGCTCTCAATCTCAAGTGTAATTTTTTTTTAAGAAATATTCACACTCGTGCAAGATACTTGTATCCTCATCTGAGTAACATAGACAATATTTATCTTATTCATGTGTAAGTTTAAGTTCATTTTGCTTTGACATAAGTAGGGATATCAACTACGTCTTCTCCTTCTCGACTAGCACTTTGAGGTGTCTTCTCCTTCTCGACTAGCACTTTGAGGTGCTTCTTGATCATTTGCTTAGGAACTTAATGTTTCATCTTATATTATCCTATGTATTCATTATTTAGATGTTCGAATTCTTTGTAATTAAACAGGAACCTAGTGTGCTTAACTGCAAATATCTCATCAGTAATTTCAGTTATCTATACCCGATATGACTTTGATCCTTGCTCCAGGCTTTTGCAGAGTTTGTAGTAATTTGCACGGGAAACCTACTTGTATGTTTCTGTTGCTTAATTTCTTTTATGTAACCATGGATTGTGCTCGAGCATCTCAATCATCCATCTAGTTACTGATTTCAACTAAGAGTTTGATGATTATTGATTATGTGTGTATTTTGTTTCTGGGATTCTATTGTGCTTATATGTATATGTTATATTATTTGAAGTTGAATCTTTCTTATGCTTGATGTCATTTGATGTTCTTGATATGGACTCTGTATGCATCTGTGGTAGGAAAAAGTCAAATATGCAGCCCAACGGCCCACATTAATCATTACATTAACTTCAGGATACCCCTGCATTTATTCGGTAGAAACAGTAACCTCATGTGGATTCTTATGACATCACAATGGTTAGTCTTCTGAATGTGACACAATATATCCGGCACCGTGACATGCCAATTCATTATTGCAATGGACTAGAAGTGTCCTTATCAGAACTTACACATACACACTTCATTAGATTATGTACTCTATGAACAGTATGAATTGTTTAATCCATAAGCATATACCTTCAGTTTTTGATGACTCAGTGACATGAGAAAAGATTGCATGATCTGAAGTCTATTATTTCTTGCCTTTAGTGATGTATAAGGTGGAATCACTTATCTTTTTTTCCTAGCAAATCTGTTCACTGACCCGAATGATCTGTTTTCTGATATTTGTGCAGAAATCCAAAAATTTGAGCAACTTAGGAAAGGCAACTTATTTGACAATTATGATAGTGAATATGAAAACATAGAAGGGGCTAGCCCTTTGAGTGTCCAATCAGATTCTGTCGAACTAAATCAAAAGTTAGAGCATCTGAACTGGAAATTAGGAGAAGCAATAGCTGATGCCAAGGCCAAAGAATCAAAGGTAAATGAGCTCGAAGCTGCCCTGAAGAGCATAGGAGCACCGAACAAGAACATAACTAGCTCCAAGCTCTCATTCCTCCAAGAGAAGTGCAAGGAAATGGAAATAGATTTTGAAGAACTGCTTGAAAAGAAGATTGAGGCAGAAATCCAGTGTTTGATAATGAAAAGAGCTACTGAAACCTGGAGAGTCATAACAGAAGATCACATGGCTCTCCATGAGGAGAACATTCAATCCGAAGAACAGTCAAAAGTGATGCTCAAGCTGAAGAATTTCAAGAACGAGTCTATCATGCTTAGTAAACAAGCTGAAGAGTTAGAGGAAGACCTGGCAATGACTGAAGAGGCCTTGAGATTGCAAAGACAAATACTCAAGTACTCCTTTTACCTTTTTGTCCAGATGATGACCCTTTGTATCGCATTAGTATTGTTCATCATGTACTTACTGCCTTCATCGTTGTCGGGTGGGGTCACACCGACGTGATCTCTGCAGGAAAGTCCTTTGTATTTTTCGGCTGTTATAGGACTTTCCCATATGTTGCTGCTTTCAGGAGCACAGGCATTGCGCTAATTTCCTTTTGGACAAGTAGTATTCCTTGTCGTTAAGTTTTTGAGATCAATCGTTGGCACGCCACCGACTCGTGTTCTTAATGCAGGTATATATTTTGTTGGATTTTTTAGGTTTTGAAGTTTTCTTTGGAAGTTGGGTTTCGAGACTAATTATTATGCTTATATTAGTCCTTGTAATCCAAGTGAATGTAGATCCTGTTTTAGGAGGATAAGTTAGGGAAATGAGTCATATTCTGTTCTGTAAAAGGGTCATCTAATTATTACGTAAGCTACTTTGTAATTTAATAAATATTCTCTTTTCTGAATTCAATTCTGTGCGAGAATGTTAGCTTCTGTGAATGTATAAATTTTATTTTCATCTAGTTTTCTTAAATTTTAGCAAAAGCATATTTTTGAAAAAAATGAACCAAATTAATGTTGTGTTATATTTCCTCCTTGTTTTGGTTTTTTAGCTGGCATAGATATCAAGTTTATGCTGATTAGTCCGATCCAATGGAACAGGTACTTTTATTTAATATTTTGGCCATATTCTTTTCACAAACTTGACTTTAGGCTAATGCATTATTTAGTTATTTTTTTTTCTAAAATAATTTACCACATCATATAAATTGTTCTTTGTTTAAAGAACTGGTTTAGTCAATTTAGACCTGAGATGAAATTTAATCAATTATATTTTTATAATTATAGACTAAAGAATTAATACATAAATTTAAACATTTTTTTTGGTCAAATCTCAACATCAAATTAAAAGATTGCCATGCGATTATATAAATTTAATCAATTATATTTTTATAATTATAAACTAAAGAATTAATACATAAATTTAAACATTTTTTTTTGGCAAATCTCAACATCATATTAAAATCTTGTCATGAGATTATATTAACTTTTTTTAAAAAAATATATAAAATAAAAGCTTAAATTATAGTTATACTCAATTTGTCAATCAACACATCACTTAAATAAATAAGCAACTATTCAAAAGCATTTTTAACCAACTAGGCATAGGTCAGTTCTCTCGTTAACATCTTTGTCATGGTT
>JBBUKS010053951.1:0-10004 GCA_038050645.1 Hedychium gardnerianum
CTTTCTACCCTTCTTAGCTTAGCAATGTGGGACTAAAACTCTACACATATACAAAGGTTTGAATTTTATAACCAAAACTCAACAAGAAGTACAAAATCCAAAATGGCAGAAGCACATCTGGATAAAAAAGGAAAGTTGCAGTAACAAGGAAAATCCTTTCCTCTTCACCTCAAGTTAAATGTTCAAACTTCACCATCAATTTACATCTTTAGCTAGTCTTTTTTGTTATTTCATATGCATGATCTTTTACATTCTTAAACTTCAAAATCTCAGTCTTCAGTTTCAATGAGCTAAGGGAGAAGATTGTTTCACTTATTTGAAGAGCTGATCAACTTGTATGTTCAAAAGATCCAACTGTCAACTTTTTCTCATTGAAGATCATTTGAGAGAATCATCAACCATCAAGTTTCTCAACCACTACAACAATATTTCATCTAAATCGAGCATTTTTATCAGTTATTTATTACTTTCACAATAGCTTTTATTTTATGTAACAAGTTGGACATTCAATATTATGTTCCAACTCCAAGGAATGAGTTGGAATTATTAGAGCTAACAGTAATGTGTTATGAATTTAGTTTCACGTGAGTATTTAGTAATATTTAGTTTCACGTGAGTATTTAGTAATCAAATGTTATAACCAAATCTTTTATATTATACAATATAGTGCAACAATTATCTCTTAATAAATACAATATAATATAATATTTCTATTTTTCCCTCGCTAACTTAAAAAGGGTTGTCTTGAGGAAATCTCTAATAACCAAGACCACTTGCTCAGATTACCATTAGCATCTTAAATACACATTATAATTCATTTTGCAATTAACGTTCTCTATTAACCTTCTCAACCTGCAATATCTTGTTCCAAATGGGGACTGTAAATTAGAAATGGTAAATTCCAATGGTACAGTTAATACAAGTATTAAAAAGTTTCTACTTGCAGTTCTAGATTAAGTTGTTTAATTAATCAGATGCTTCTCATATCCGAAAGGGTTTCAAAACAAGGACACTTATTTTTACGTTCATAAAATTTGGGGAAAGTAATACCTCCTGAGTGTCCTTGCTAAAAACCACAGGATTGTTATCATTGTTTTCAAGTGTAATATTCTGAAACATTCGGTTTGGTATGTCTTTTACAATGTGCCATTTGAGTGGGAAAAATCCATTCCATTTTTCCTGCTGCCAGAAATCCAAGTTCTTGTTAAAATCAACAGGTCCAAGCATCTCAGCCAACCCAACAAACTGGCCACTGGAATTAACCTGTAATCAATGACAAGAAATCAAGAATGAACCATGAGTACTCAATCAGAGAATCATAAAAGCAATATCGATAAGCTTTATCTGAACCCTATAAGCTTTGTTTAAACTAAAAAGAAGAAATGGGGTCTCATTAATGAAAGAGATAATTCTGGGACAAGTTATATGCAATTCATATAGAAAAAGAATCAAGACAGAAATCAGGTAACGGAAATGTGGTTGCAGAAGCAAATTATTCAAACAATATAGAAAAATAATTATGACAGGATTAATAATAGAACCAGATGCAATACAATATAATAATTATTAGCAAACTGTTCTAAGTTATGTCTTGTGTGGCATGTCTAAGGCCTAAAGAAGATGTATGAAGGGAAGTTGTTTTTAGTTGAAAAACATTACAAAATCTAAATGTTAAATGTTAAAAAAAATATTTATCTAGTTACTCACTGAGAAGAACAGGAAAATTGGGCACTTTGAACCCTTCTCCATTAATCTCTGTGCATCCCAAAATGCAGCATCCAACTTTTCATTACCTAGTGTAGTACTTGCCCACACATTATATTTGATGCTTTTGTGAATATCATCTTCATTAAATGACTTTATCATGAAGAATTTGGCCTCTTCATGTTTACTCTGAAAATCTGGCTTATTATATTTATTTCTGCACACAAGCTGATTTGCATACAATTTTCCATTCCTTGAGCCAAAAGACCTCTTGTATGTGTCTCTGTTAGCCCGTGGACCCCAAACATTCTCACTTGAATCTCGAGTGTTTCCGTATGATCTATAATTACTACTCCTTCCAAACATTTGATAGCCAAAGACAGTCTCTTTGGTCCCTCTTGGTTTAGTATGATTTTGTTTATTAAGAAGCCCAACCTGTCGCTCATCAGAAATTGCAGTGATTGTTTGTGAGTTATAATGACCTCGAGTGGCTTCCATGGACTGAGAACGAGAAGTCAGATTTTGAGCCTGCGACAAGTATGAAGTGTTTTAGCTTCAAAGAAGAGATAGAAACTACTAAGAGATTTGATTAGAAGGCAAAATGCATAAGACACGAAAGCCAAACTGTATAAACAATCTTGATTTGAAAAACCAAATGTCAACTAACCTTTACTTATTAAACTGGGATATGCAGAATAGTTGTCTGTACTAATAGATGAATGCGCCCAATATGTACGTCAACTAGAATATTATTAGATAAACCGGTTGTGCACATCAAAGATACATGCAATATTCTAAATTTTAATGTAACCAATTATTCAATTGTTTAGCTCTGCAGACAAATAATCAACTGTTTGCCTTGCATACTACTCAACATTGTGTTATGTGAAGCACTACAAGCCAATACAGCAACATAATGATGAGCGACAGAAACTAAAAATTAAGTTTGTAAAACTGTAGAAACACAATTTATACCTTGTGAACATGTCTGTTAACTTCACCAGGAAAGTTACATCGGGAAGAAGAATTTGGTTTCAGATTCAATATGTTCACAGAATCTGTTAAATCACCTCTGCTATTTCCTTTTGTAGTTTTTGGACCTTTAGAACCCAATAAGGATACTGAAGACCCAATCACGGTTGTTATTGCGCCAGGAGATCCAGGTCTGCTCAGTTGTTCTACAGGCCCAGTATGCTGAAGATGGGATGACAAAGTCACCTTTGGCTGAGAAAGACTGTCTGACCTTGAAGGGATTTCTTGCCCTGGCTTCACATAGTATCCAGGAATATATTCAGAATGATCACCGCAGTCCATCTGAAAAAGGAAGAGATTTGTCACCAAGTAAACAATATGGTTTCATTGTTATACAACATATTTTTAAGCATAAGTGAGGCATGCTTGCTTCCAAATCCTCACTTACAATAAAATATTTACATCAAAGTCTATCTTTTGAACAGCCTCAGTGCGTCATAAGGTATCCTAGATAACTGTTGAATTAATACAAATGCTGCTGAGTGTAAAAAGTAATCTTGAGGCAATGCCATACACACGGGACCATCCATAGGTAAGCAGTACTTTGCAGGCCATTACAAGAGATCCACCAATCTCTAGCGTCCCTGAGAGAAGAGAACATGATCTTCTCTATAAACGACAATACTGAATAGGCTTGTAAACTCACGCCTTGATTACTTATTCAACATTGATATAAAATATTATTTTACACTTAAGTTTTCTCCAACTGCATCAACTCTGGAAGCACACGTTCTCACAACTTAATCTTAACTTGATTCCATTATTCATTTAGTTGGCAGAGAGAAAATTATATTGTTATTCCTAAAAGTGGACTGTTACATATACAGGATAAAAACATAACATGCTATAAAACAATACCTCATGTGTGACCAAATCCATACATATATAACTATTAACTCTTAGTAACTCAAATAATCCACGAGCTGGTCATAGATATAAAACAATATCTAGACGTTGCATAAATAAAAAATTTCACAAAAAAAACTAGACACGTGAGGAACATGACGATGATTAAAGTAGAAACAAAGAAACTTCAACAATAGGACACTCTAGACTAAGGTATGTGACAATCCTAAAGAGATATTGTTGAAAATGTGAATAGATTTCAAGAGGTGGATGGAGAGGACTCCATTGTGCATGGAAACTTTAGTCCCACATTGGTAGTTCTAAGAATTTATGGTTGGTTTAAATTGTTTCACATGCATTGATGATGTGAACAAATGCATGGGGAAAGACTCTCTCATGCGTGGGCATTGAACGGGGGAGTTTCATGCACCGGGCTGGAGTGAAAGATATGCATTAGGATTCAACATCTATCTCTATTCTTGAGATGAGGAATTAATATTGAAGAAAGTTGTATAAAGTCCAATATTTTATTGTAGCACAGGAATGAACCGCACACAAAAAAATTCTCACAGAGAAAAGCAAGTGAAATTATTATTCACTATTACAATTTTAGGGACTTAGGAAATACATATCCCCAATACAGGAAATCACGTTAGACCATAGTTGTGAATAATTAATTATCAAAGGAGAAAGATGTGATAACCTTAAATTACCAAATTAATGTGACAATTTACCAAATGATAAAAATCAAGTTTAAAATCTCAATCTCCAATTATTCTCCAATTTGCTTCCTTTAAATGTGGATGCGCCAATCTAGAATTATTTTCCAATTTATTTCTCTAATTCTATTTCATTTTCTGCATTATTTGTTTCCTTCTTTGCATTGATATTACTTCAAAAGACGAGGCAACTAGTTAATGCACTAATATCTACTCATCGATATCCTCGAGTGCAACCAGTAAAGCCATAAGTAAGATAAAAAATTGCAATCATCTATTTTATGAAAGATATGTCAAGATGAGACTATGTAGTCCATCATTTCATCCAAAACAAGGAGAAGACATCATGTTCTTGAGAGGCAAAATATTGGAAAAGACAAACAATAATAAATCTCATCATAATCATAATCGTAATCATGCAGACAATACCAATAAAAGATGAAAAGGTATAATATAAACGTACATCAACGTGAAACAAAGGAAGAAAAATTAGAGAAGAAGATTATAAAAAATAAAAACTTTGGATCTATCACATTCAATCCTTTCTGTCATCTCTCTTTTTTAAATTATATAATTCTATCTTTTTAAATTTTTTGTCAAATCTCCTTTGTTTTATTCACTACCATCAGTTTTATAAATCTAACTGCTTCTCGCTTTTCCCTGTTTATTTTTTAATCCTTCCCCTTTTTTTATTCTTGACTACTTTTTGGTTTTTATTCACTACCATAGTTTTTTTATTATTGAACTATCATCCATATAGTTAATGATTGATTGATAGTTGCCTCAACCTCAAAAGAAGTTTTTTACTTTTAGGTTTGGTATATTCATTTTTTTAGCATTTATTTCACAGGAAACAAGCCAACATCAATAATATCGCCATTTCAGTACTAAAATATAAATTAAAGTGATATACACTCTCACCCAATAATTTCCTTAACCAAGGAGGCCATAGATGTACAATAACATCCAATCCCTAATTACCCAATTTAACAAAGCCAACATCAATAATCTCACCATTTCAAGCCTCAAATAGAAATAAAAGCGAGAGACACTGCCTAATACTTTTCTTAACAAGAAAGCAATAGATGAGGTTACGATGATGGAGAAACATTGAACCAATCAATCTGAATAAATAACAGGTATTAGATCGTAAATAATCATTCAACAATACAAGGGAGGAAAATGCTCACCGGATCCTTACACCAAGTTGCTTGTGATCGGTTGCTCTCCGATCCAAAAGGTCAACGGATCAGTTCCAAATGTGGAAATGGGAGTAGGAAAGGGGGGCTTCGATGACGGCGCTGGCAAGGAGGAGTCAGCTGCCCGCCAGTGGAGCTGTGGAGGGGATTGCCGCTCGAACGAGGAACAGAACTAAAGTTAGAGGGAAAGGCGCTGCTGCGAGATAGAAGAAAATCTTCTCATCGGAACAGCGCGGCCACACGGCTGTTAGAGGAGGTGGCTCGGAGTGAGGAGGAGACAGGAGTGAGAGAGAAAAAGTGGGAACGAAAGACTAGGGTTTCCGTAGGGAAATAACGGTTCCTCCGTCCTGCGGCGGTGTCTTGGGCAGCTCGCGGTGCAGTGCTGCTCCGGAGGGGAACGGCACGAGACGAAGAAGAGGGAATGAGAGAGGGAGAGGAAGAGAAAGAGAGGAAAAGGAGGGCAAAGGCTGCACCGGAGAGAGGGGAAGAGGTTCTCCGGTTACCGGCGGCGGCCCCGATGGGCGTCGCGCGCGTGAGGAGATCGGGGCGGCGGCATCGGGAAGTGAGGAGTGTAAGAGGGGGAGAAGGCTCAGGGGTGGGCAGAGGACGGGAAAGGTTTAAATAATCTCGTGAAGTTTTACTAATCTAAATAAACCACACGAATAAATAAGTCCACCCAAACCCAAACCCAAACCCAAACATTAAATTTAATTTGAAGCAACTCAATCCTAAAATATCTAAAGGTTAAATTTAAAAGATGAATCATTTTAAAATCGACAATTTCTCAAAAGGCACTTTCAAAGTTTGCCATTGCTAAAAAAAACGCGTTTTGAAAATATTCAAAAGGCACCCTTTGTTTTTCGTTTTACCTCTTTGCAATAACTTTTTTAACTCTTATCTCTCTTCTTTACCTATAATATTTTTTCTTTCCCTTTTTTTTCCTTTTAAATTAAATTAAATTTTTTCAACAATACTAATTTTTAAAAACCAACCTCCGTAATACTGATATATTAAATTTTAATATTAATTTTTAAAAAATAATAAAAATGATATATTTAGACTCTAAAACATTATAGAAATCTAAAAAAAATAAAATGAGTCCAATCAAAATTATCTAGGTCCATCGATAAATTTTAATAGAAACTCATTGATGGACCTTGGAGATTTAAATTTTTAAAAAGTTAACATATAATAGAAGAGGATGGTACAGTAAAAATATTTATAATATTCATGTCTGATTTTAATATCTCTACGATAAGTTGTGTATGTATTAATTGTCTTAAAGTCATAATTTTTTAAAACCTTCTTATCACTATTGTTAATGACTTCGAGTTAATATTTTTGGACATATATAGACTCTGGAGCACTTCAAAAATCTGTAGCATTTGAAATGGATTCGATTGGAGCTCTCTAAATTCATCAATAAATTTTAACCGAAACTCATTGATAGACCTAGGAGATTTGGATTTCTGAAAAATTGACATGTAATAGAAGGGGGTAATGTAGTGAAGGTATTTATGGTATTCATGTCTGATTCTGACATCCCTACGATAAGTTAGGTGTATATATATACTAATTAACTGCTTGTATAGGTCATAACTTTTGACTTGGGTATTAGAACGAGGCATAATTTTTTTTGAATCGAAGCTCGTTTAAAAATTTACATTTATTACCCGGTGGAACCCATAACAGTCTAGTTTCGAGCCCAAAAAAATCATTTAAATCTGTTTCGAGTCCATCAAGGAGTTTCGATCAAAATTCATTGATGAACCTAAAGAGTTCCGATCTGACCGATTCCAAGTGCTACATGTTTCTGAAGTGTCCCAAGTCTAAATGTGCCTAGAAATATCAGCTCGGAGTCATTAACAGTAGTTATCAGAAGATTCAAAGTTTATGACTTTATGACAATTGGTACATATACATAACTTATCGTAAGGATATCAAAACTAAGCATGAACACCATAAATACCCTCACTGCACTATCATCTTTCATTACATGTTAATTTTTCAAAAATTCAAATCCTCTAGGTTCATAAATGAGTTTCGGTCAAAATCTATTGATGACCTAGATAACTTCGATTAGACTTATTTTAACTCCTGTGAATTTCTACAATGCTGTAGAGTCCAAATATGATATTTTTTATTATTTTTAAAAAAATAATACCACAATTTAATACACTCGTACCATTGTGATGTTGATTTTTAGAAATTAGCACTACTGTGATGTTGGTTTTTAGAAACCAGCATCACCTGAGTGTTGATTTTTAGAAAACAGCACTACCAAAGTGCTGATTTTTAGAAACCAACATCACCGTGGTGTTAGTGATGCTGGTGTAATTAAGCTATAATATTAATTTTTAAAAACCAATACCACAGTATTTGTTGCATGAATGCAAATGAAAGAGGAAATTTTAATTTAATTTAAGAGGAAAAATAAGACAGAAAAATTATTGCATGCAAAGGAAAGAGAAGAAAATATCATCCAATGCAAAGGGGTAAAATGGAAAAGATGTATGCCTTTTGAGCATTTTCAAAACCTATGGCGTCTTTTGGGAAATCCCATACTTTGGGTGCATCCTTTGGGAAATAGTCATTTTAAAATGTCCACTTCCATCCATCTCTACCTAATACACTACAAGTGTGTTTGATTCAAGTTATTATGCATAACCTTAGTTATATGATCCCTAGGTAATCTTATTTTAAAACATAATCTAGTGTTGTTTGGTTTAACCTAGGTAATACAACAACCTAGTTTAACATTTTATTGATTTAACCTTCTTCCTCTTCTACTTGCTTTGTTGATTTTGGTGAGTTTGGGGAAAAACCACAAGACGACGTAATAGAGGGTGAGCACGATCTGTTGCTACTGGGTGAGGGTGTTGAGGCTGCCGATGGAGTGTAGCAATGGAAGAATTTGCCTGCTGCGAATAAGGCTCGATTTCGCTTTTAGGAGCCTCAAGAATGTCCTTCTAGACATCCAACATTTGATTCATGGAATCCCTCACAAGCTTCAAAAATTTATCATTCGCCTACCGCGGGATGAGTAGGACGATGAACTGAGCAACAGTGGAGTTTCACCAAGCGAGAAAGGAGGCGCTGGAGGAGGTGAGCGAGATTGGGGTCCAAGTTGGAGGCTATGGCGACATCGACGACGAGGGAGAGCACGACAGAGATCTACACACACATGTCCTGCTCATCCGTCGTCACCTCGCCCTCTCCCTTTTTGATCAGAGATTAATTTGGGGAATTTTTTTTTGTTAACTCCGAAATAGTGGAAAACCTTACACTTTCGAGGCATTCCGATTCCAAGTTATGTTCCCCATTTACTGACATAGTGAGCATGTTCTATTACCAAGAATCGCTCGTTACCTAAACCAAATAAGATTTTTGCTGATAACCATGGATAGATAATCAAGGTTATCAATAATAACCTTAAATCAAATACACCATACATAATAAGCCCTCATGAGGTGGCGTAGTTGGTACTTGCATGGATCTCTAATAAATTTTGAGATCAATTTTCATTAGATGCAAAATGTCTCAACCCTTTCAGAGAATATGGAATATCTTAGAGGGATCGCTAAAACGATTTCACCATTTACTCTAATAATATACAACATAATACTTTTTTTTTCTCTCCTTCCATCCATCTCTTTTATTTTTAGGGCATCTCTAATGCCAGATTTTTTGAGAGATTTGTGAAATTAAAAATCTGAACAAAAAGGCTCAAGCCATTATGGATAGGAGGTTTGAGATTTTTAGTTAAGAGTAATAATAAAAACTCAAACTTTTTTTTTCTTTTATAGATGGAGTCCGTAATTAATGATATATTGAAAATTATTAAAAAAAATCATTTAGACAGACAATTTTTTACAGTTGTAAGACTTCTACAGTAAACTCCGGATAGAGATGGCAATCAGGCGGTGCATGGGCGGGTTTCCAACGGCTCCATCTCTACACCTATTCCCTATTTTTTATTATCGGGGAATTTCCATTCCTAATTTTGCGAGAATTAAATCCTCATTTATGTCCTCATTCTCGCTTTTCATCATCGAAAATTTCTATTTCTCATTTAATATTTATCGAACTAATCAAAGAATTTTCATCCTGTTCCGATTTCCGTCCCCATCTCCTTCCACATTCTCGTTCCCATCATATCATATTAAAAAATATCCTCACGGAATGAGTTGTTGGCTAGTGCATGAGGTGTTGTTATAATGAGGTCTGAAGATCAAATCCTGATTAATAACCAGATTCCTGTCCTCCCATATGTACTAATCACTATTCGAGTTAGCTAGACGCTGGGCGAAGGTTACCATGATATTGAAATGGATTCGGAAATAAAAATAACATTCTCGTACCAATCTCAATTTAATTTAAAATTTTTTAAAAATCTCCGAAGCCGAATCCATACTCGAAACTAGACTTGATCACGGTTCGGAACCGACGGTTCGACGGTTCTTGGGGGATCGACCCTTAACCTTAACCGGCCAAGACGGTTACG
>JBBUKS010054001.1:0-10003 GCA_038050645.1 Hedychium gardnerianum
TGGCAGTCCTTCCTCAGCATTGGGACGTGTCTCCTAGACACGGTCGTGCCTCCTACCTTTAGAGTCTCAAGACACGACCGTGTCTCAGAGACATGGTTGTGTGCCTTGAGTTACCTGGTCCGTGCCTCACTGATATAAAAGTGGTCTTTTCCTCTTTCTCAAGGGGAGGTGGTTTTTCCCTTCTTGGGAGAACCCTAGGTCCTTCACACTTTATCTTCCAGCGATTCGAGGCGGATTTCTCCGATCCATCATCATCCATGGAAGGAGAAGACTCCTAAAGACCAAGACTTCAAACGGATAAGCATTATCTCCCTCGTCCTCTTAGATTAGGGCTTGAATGCTATTCTTCATGTCTTTATGTTTTTTTCCCTTTCTATGGAGTAGATCTCTTGTATTCTAAGGTTACGGAGTAATTGTGATGTGTGGATGATGTATGAACTATGGATATGCCAATTTCCTAGTTTCTATGAGATGTTACTCTTATGCTATGTTTGTTGTACATTTTCCATGTTTGATGAAATGTGTATGTGATTGATGCATGTAGATGTAGGGTTTTTCTTCTATGTTAGGGTTGCTATTAGACTGGATAATTGGAAGATCCTTAGTGACAAAGGATTCTCATTCAATCGAACACTTGTGCTCTTAGTGACAGGGAGCACCGATACGTATTGCACTTTCTAGAGTTAAAAGACATTGACATAAAAATTTACCTTAGTTCATAGGAGTAATGTTGAGAATTAGGTTATGAATATACTATAGGGACATTATCTAACATCATAGTGAAACCGAAAGCCTAGAATAACTCCCTAATTCTTCACTTCCCTCTCACTTAGACCTAGATCTCACTCTCTCTCTCTCTCTCTTAATCATTCTCTCACAGTTTCTCTCTTATGTTCACAAGCTCATAATTCGATTAGTCTAGCTAACTTCCTTCACCAAATTAGTAGTGCTTAGTCCACAATCCCTATGGGTTCAATATCTTTTATTACTGGACGATATTACCATGCACTTGCGGTAACAACATAACACTTTTCACACTATGCTTGATTTTGATAGTCGATACATATGAAAATAGTCATGATTCATAGAACTGGACTGGTTTTTTGTTTCCTAGGTGATCTCTCAACTGTATTTTGGTTATTGGATAAACTTGGATCATGATACTCATTTGGAAAAATCAAAATCCTAGAAAAAGAAAGAGAAAAATATTGTGTTACACTTTGCAAAAATAATAATAATAATAATAATAATATGAGATTAGAAAATAGTTGTCGTGAATGAAAACTGATAGAGTACCCCTTTAAGAGCGAGTTAATTTATTGAGGAAATACTTATTATGTTTCTCTTGACATCGAGTTTTTCTTTGAGACCTTATGTAGATGGTGCATCGCACTTTTGAGAGGGACAAACCTTGAGTGTGACAGGTAAGTGTCTATCGTCGGAAGCATAAGGAACACGATTCGATGACAACTTGACTAGGAATGAAAATTGAAACTTGAAAATGTTAAACTACTCTTTGCACTGAGTATAGAGAACTTTCACTTAGGTCACACTCAAAAAATTCTGTTATCTTGCTCATTAGTGAAAGTACATGAAAGGATTATATTGATTCACTAGGGATTATAATGCATCATTTACAAATATAATTCTAGATTGCAATTTTTTTTTTGCTTGAGGATAAGTATAAGTTTAAGTCTAGGGGTGTGATGTGTGTATTTCGTACATTTTTTAAAGCATTGTTTAGTATATATTCTATTGCATTTCATGAACATATTTTGCACTCATACATTTTCTTTCTATTATTTTCATTACTTAAATTCTTTTATTTTGAAGAGCTGCTCTTTGCTTGTTTTCATTGATAGAACACGTTTTAAGAGCAAAAACTGAGCATTCAAGCTTTGGAATGAGAAGTTGCAGCAAAGAACATGCTCTGATCGTGTCCCATGACACGGGCGTGTTCCTTCAGCAAAATTAATCGAAGAACGGAGTGGAAATGGAGTCTCTAGCAGTCAACATGATTTGATTGTGCCTCCTAGTCATGACCATGCCTCCTAAGCATGACCATGCCTCCTAAGCATGGTTGTGCCTCACCAAGAGATCATCTGTCATGGACGTGCCTTTAGGCACGACCATGTTTCCTCCACCAAAACCAACATGATCCAACCATGCCTCACCTCATTCCAGTAGGCGAACCAAACACAGTCTGATCATGCCTCAGTCCCATTTTCCTCTTAGGCAAGGCCATGCCGCATGACTGTGTCCCTGATGGTTAGGTGTTTCTCAACCGTTAAAAAAATGGTTGGGAGGGCTATACAAAACCCTAGAAGCCTCCTAACTAAGGGAGGAGGGTTCTTCCCTTTCTAAGGGAACCCTAGAACAACCATTCCACAGCCATCACGATGATCCGTCCACCGATTATAGCTTGGAGTTCCTTCTGAAGATCGACAACCATTTCGATAAGCTTCCTTTTCTCCCCTTTCTCTGTTTGGGATTGTAAGATGCTTTCTTTAATGTCGTTGGATTGTAATTCCATTTCTATGGAGTAGTTTGCCAGATTTAGGATAAGGTAGTAGTTACGATGTAATTATTGATGTATGAACTAAGTATTTGTTTAACTTTCTCTATTTAATGACATGTGCATTCCTTGTTCCGGCTTTATTGTATATACTATCAATGTCATATGACGTGGAGAGTCAGTCACAAGTAGAGTGGATAATCTAGATGAACCATGGAGTGATGTGCGTAGATTATATATCATTTTATGTATTGCTTGACGCACATCTTCTTATATTTCATTAACATGATCTACACTATTGCACTTCATTTATTATGTTATAATGTTTTTTACTCTATTTTGTTCGGAGATCTGCTCTTCTTGTGTTTTCATCGACAGGATGCATTTCAGAGCGAAACGAAACTTCTACAGAGAGCAAATCAGTACAATAGAGCAGAAAGCAGAGCAGGAAGCCAAGAAGCCAGGAAAAACCCTGGCTGTGTCTCAAGAGCAGTAGAAGCTCCAGGCATGGCCGTGTCTCCCAAACACGGTCGTGTGCCACTAGAGAAGAAAGACAAGGCATGGTCGTTTTACAAGTCTAGGCATACTCAAGGCACGGTCGTGTCTCACAGACACAGCAGTGTCTCCCTGGCAGTCCTTCCTCAGCACTGGGCCATGTCTCCCAGACACAGCCGTGCCTCCTACCTTCATAGCCTTAAGACACGGTCGTGTGCCCTGAGTTACCTAGGCCGTGCCTCACTGATATAAAAGGGGTCTTTTCCCCTTTCTCAAGAAGGTTGTGGTTCTTCCCTTCTTGGGAGAACCCTAGGTCCTTCACTTTATCTTCCAGCGATTTCTCTGGTGATTTGAGGTGGATTTCTCCGATCCATCATCATCCAAGGAAGGAGAAGACTCCCAAAGACCAAGACTTCAAACGGCTAAGCATTCTCTTCCTCTTCCTCTTAGATTTGGGCTTGAATGCTATCCTTCATGCCTTTATGTTTTCTTTCCCTTCCTTTGGAGTAGATCTCTTGTATTCTAGGGTTAGGGAGTAATTATGATGTGTGGATGATGTATGAACTATGGATATGTCAATTTCCTAGTTTCTATGAGATGTTACTCTTATACTATTTTTGTTGTGGATTTTACATGTTTGACGAAATGTGTATGTGAATGACACATGTAGATCTAGGGTTTTACTTTTATGTTAGGATTGCTACTAGACTAGATAATTGGGAGATACTTAGTGACAAAAGATTCTCATTCAACCGAACACTTGTGCCCTTAGTGACAGAGGACACCGACACTTATTCCATTTTCTAGAGTTAAAAGACCTTGATATAGAACTTCCCTTAGTTCTAGGAGTAATGTTGGGAATTAGGTTATGAACATACTATAGGGACATTATCTAACATCATAATGAAACCGAAAGCCTAGAATCACTCCCCAAACCAATCTTTACTTCTCTCTCACTTGGACCTAGATCTCACTCTCTCTCTCTCTCTTTCTCTTAAGCACTCTTTCACACCTTCTCTCTTAAGTTTACAAGCTCACAATTCAATTAGTCTAGCTAACTCTCTTCACTAAATCACTAGTGCTTAGTCTACAATCCATGTGGGTTCGATATCTTTTATTACTTGACGACATTACCGTGCACTTGCGGTAACAACAAGTTTTTGGCGCTGTTGCCGGGGATTGTTTGAGATTAACATTAGTGATTAGTGATTTAGTTAGCCTAGACCATTTTTTTTTGTTAATAAAATTTGTATTTTATTTACTTGTGAATAGTTTCTTTTAATTCATATATTGATAATCCAAAAACATTGTAATTTGATTTTACATATAGATAAGACAAAAACATTGCAATTTCATATTTCTTACTTACTTGTGGATAATTTTTGCTTACATAATTCATAATCCAAAAATATTGCAATTTCATATTTCAATTTTTTTCCTCACATACATACAAAATTCAAAGAAATTTTTCTTCCTTATTTCATTTCTCCTGACACAAAACTTAATTAAGAGTTTTTTCTTGTATGCATAGAATTGCAGATAATCTATTACCGTTTGATCCAGAGATAGACAGAACTTTCAGAAGAAGAAGAAATCTGCAAAGTAAGTCAGAAGAAAAACAAGAACACTCAAAAATGACAAACAAACCACTTAAAGATTATACAACACCCTATGCAAGGGGCCTCAGATCAAGTATCACAACATCAGCTATTGAGGCAAATAATTTTGAAATCAAGCCAGCGGTAATCTCCATGGTACAACAAAATCAATATGGTGTCAGACCAAATGAAAATCCAAATCAATACTTGGAGACATTCTATGAGATATGTGGTACCATGAAGATGAATGGAGTAGTAGTGAAAGCCATAAGATTATTAATGTTTGGATTTTCATTAAGAGATAGAGCCAAAACATGGTTGAATTCCCTACCACCATATAGCATTACATCATGGGAATAGTGTGAACAAGCATTCTTGCAAAAATTCTTTCCGCCAAGCAAGACAATTCATATGAAAAAATTAATAGCTAGCTTTAGACAATAGGATGAGGAATCTCTATATGAAGCATGAGATCGCTTCAAAGGACTTCTAAGACAATGTCCCCATCACGGATTTGAGAGGTGGCTAGTTATCCACACTTTTTACAACGGAATCAACTATCATACTAAGGTCTCTATGGATTTTGTAGCAGGCGGAGCTTTGATGAATAAGAGCCTAGATGAAACTAAGGAAATTATAGAAAGTGTGGCTATGAACCATCATCAATGGGCATTGAAAAGAAGCAACCCTATTAAAATTTTGAGAATACATGGGGTTAACACTTTGCACTTAATCTCCGCTAAGATGGATGCCCTTACAAAGAAATCTGAAGCCATGAACACCAACCAAGCAAAAGCAATCTATATAAGTTGTGAAGTATGTGGAGAAATGGAACATACAATGGAAACTTGTCCTCTTGGGGCCATAACTGCACAATTAGCTCAGATGGAGCAAGTTGATGTAATTGGAAATTTTAACTCAAGACCCAACAATCCTTATTCAAACACATACAACCCTAGTTGGAGAAATCATCCAAACTTTTCTTATAGAAATAATCAAGAGAAAATGGGGCAGACATCAAATCCTCAACAAACATCACAACCTTCACGCTTGTAGAAGTTAATTGAGGAAATGTGTGTCGATCAACTAGAAATGAAAAATGATATCAAGAAACTTTACGGGAGGATGGACAACGTTGAAAATCACTTAAAAGTTCTTGATAATCAAGTGGCATAGATAACTACATATTCCTCAAAACAACAAGGTTCACTCTCAGGAAAACTAGAAAATAATCCAGTTGAGTATTGCAATGTTATTGAGCTAAGAAGCGGATGGACTTTGGGGTAACCCCAAGTATCTGCTACATCTAAAGGGATTGAGGGTACATCGATTGGAGAGTCAACTCCTTCTTCTATAAATCAAGAGCACATCCAAGAAGAGGTTGAGAACGTCAACTCGATTGAGGCTAGCCCACAAGGCAGAATTATACCATCGGTGCCCTTCCCCTAACTGATTGTGAGTTCAAAAAGAGATGAAGAATTCAATCAATTTTTAAAGAATATCAAGTAGATATGCATTGAGATTCCACTTATTGATGCCCTGCAACAAATGCCCAAATTTGCCAACTTCATGAAGAACATTCTCTCATCAAGATGCAAGAAAGATGGCGGCAAAATGGTAGCCCTAACTGCGAAGTGCAACGTCTTATTATCAGACTTCATGCCTCCAAAGTTGAAAGATCTAGGAAGCTTCTCAATTCCCTGCACCATCGGGACTAC
Organism: Hedychium gardnerianum; assembly: GCA_038050645.1. Lineage (NCBI taxonomy): Eukaryota > Viridiplantae > Streptophyta > Magnoliopsida > Zingiberales > Zingiberaceae > Hedychium > Hedychium gardnerianum. The sequence continues at coordinate 6,327 of JBBUKS010054001.1, forward strand.
GATCATAGAAAAAACTTTTTGTGATTTGGGAGCTAGTGTTAGCCTCATGCCGCTTTTGTTGTGTAATAATTTAGGGCTAAAAAATTTGAAACTAACCACTATGACATTAGAGCTAGCGGATCATTCTCATAGATACCCACTCGGTATTCTTGAGGATGTGCCAGTAAAGGTAGGGAACTTCTTAGTCCCTACCAACTTTGTGGTCCTAGAGATGAATGAGGATTCTAAAATCCCAATCATCCTAGGAAGGCCATTCTTGGCCACCGTTGGAGCTATTTTTGATGTGAAAGATCACAAGCTCACATTGGCGGTGGGAGAGGACACAATAGGTTTTGATCTATCTAACTCCTCTTATACTCTACTTGAATCTGATGAATGCAATGGGTACAATGAACTAAAACAAGTAGAGTCCAAGAAGAAGTGATTGAACGAGATGGAGAAGCCACCAGAGGAATCAAATTCTGATGGCAAAGGAAAAAGGGTTGGACCCAACCCTCAAAAGTATATCATCCCGAAGAAAGCAAGAATGGAAAGTAGGGGTCCAAGCCTAGAAGACCACAAAGGAAGGGAGCATAACCTCTTCAAGGCCAAGGCTCCAAGTTGAGCTAAATCAGGGGTCAAACTAATGACCTTAAATAAGCGCTTCTTGGGAGGCAACCCAAGGGTTTACTTAGTTGTAATTTTTGTTTCTTTATTTTTTGTTAATAAAATTTTGTTAATGTTTTCATTTTCTTTTGTAGGTAGTGAGGCCCACACGAGCTGGCCGTGGAGTTTCCACGAGCGTGGAGGGCCAATTGAGATAAAATAAGCAAAGAAGGGCCACAAAATGAAGTGTGACCAGGGGATGTTTCTACTACACACGACCATGTTGGCTTACACACGACCGTGTCACCCTCTGCAATAAGTCAAGTCAAGGCCGTGTGACATAGGCTCAGTCGTGTCTATAATACAGGAGTTTCTCAAGTCAAGGTCGTGTCTATCAGACATGATTGTGTCTCTAGCTCAGGAATTCGAGTCAAGGTCGTGTTCAAAAAGCATGGTCGTGCTTCACAAACATAAGGAACTCAACTCTGGGCCATGTCTTAGAGACACGGCTGTTTCCCTTCCAAGCACTACTCAAGACACGGTCATGTTTAATAAACACGGTCGTGTGACTGGAATAGAGACAACTCAAGCACGGGCCGTGTTTATTTAACATGGTCGTGTGGCAACCCAAGTTTGTTTTAAAACCCTCTCACATGGCCGTGTCTGCCCTTTTGCCTTCCCTTGACTCTTCCTCTCCCCTCTCCTTCATTTCTTAAGCCTTTTTCTTCTTCTTCTTTTTCAATTTTCTCCACACCACCCTAAAAGCTCCCACCCTTCTCTTCTTCCACAAAGGGAGCATATTCCTTCTTCTTCCCCACCATCTTTCATTTCTTCTCAAGACTCTTTCCCAAGATGTTGAAATACTCTAGAAGAAGATCGGGCTTACAAAAAGAGGCTTCATACAACAACAAAGGAAAAGAAAAGCTTCCTTCCGAGAACGAAGAAAAGACACACTTCAAGGGTATAAATCAAAACGTTGGTATTATCTTTGAAAATGATGAACAAAAGCTTTGATTCAACTCTTTGATTAAATGCCCTATTTCTTGCACTAAGTATGTGGATTATGATACTTTGGATACTTTAGAGTTTACAAATGATGTTGAATGATTAGTTAGTAGGGTTGGGTGGAATGGTATCATGAAAATGAATTATCCAACATACCCTAGAATCACTTTAGAAATTTTGAGTTCCATAAACTTTCGATACAATAACCAAGAGTCAGAAATAATTTCATTTAGGTTGTTTAATGATAACTATGTTTGGACTCTTGATGATTTCATTGCATGTTTTCACTTGCCATTTGGAAAAAGACAATTAACTTCAAAGAAATTCAAAAGTTCAGAGATATGGAATGAACTTGGGGGTAATGGAAGTCGTTTTATACTGGTTATCTCTAGGGCTTCATGCATTGTAAACCCAATCTTTCATTACATCCACTTAGCTACGAGACATACAAATTTTGGCCAATATGAAAATGAAGGGACTGTGCATGAGTTATTAAGTTTATGGGCTATGATTGAAGAAGTGAATATAGAAATGGGGCTACTTTTTGTAAAACACTTAGTTAGATTTGGAAAATCTTCTTTCATTATCCCATCATTTTGCGAGGGTTGCTCACTCGTATAGCGGTTGTCTTAGGTTGTGACTTAGAGGGATTAGATATGGTGGAGAATACCCCCAGATTAGATATTGAGTTTTGTTTGGCTTTAAAAATGATAAAAGGGGATGAACGTGGATACAATCTTATATTGAAAGATAGATTCCCTTTAGCTTTACCAAACAATGACTTGACAACCATAAGAATCAAAGAAAATTGGTTAATGTTGAATGCTTCTAAACAACCTTTGCTTATTGAACCTTCCATTCACATGCCTTCAAGTAGCCAACTTTCAAATAAACACCCTCTGTCAAAGTTTAAATTTTTCGCATTTCAACCCATTTTAGATACACTTCATCATGACATGACCATCAATAAAAATTTACTAGAGCAACATCATATAATGTCAGATAAACAATTTCAATATTTGTGAGAACATTTCAAGAGAGAGGAAGAGTTATTTCAAATGATCATTGATTTTATGGAAGTATAAAGAAATGATTGGAAGAAGCAAGAGGAATTTCGGGCTTTAATGAGACAAACCCACATAGAAATTACCTCTATGTATAATTATCCTAAAAACTTGAAAAATAATGGTTGGATACTAATTTTTAAGGGATTTGAAGAATTTCCTAATCTTCCCCCAGCTCCACCTTATTGATTTCAGTGGAACAATGAAATATTTAAGTCTGGGGGAAAGTTGTACATATGTATATAGTTTTATTTTATATTTTTATATTTGCTTTACTTAGTTTAGTTTTATTTTCTGCATTTGCTTTAGTTGTTTGCTTTGAGTCTTGTGGCATGTTAATTGTATCATTATCATATTTTAGCATGACTTATTTTCTTGCAAAATACTAGCACGCTCTTATCTAAACTTTCATGTATTATGATGTATGTGCTAGTTTGTTTAGTGAACTATTTTTTTTATATCTATAGTAGCATGAAGTGAGCATGTATGCAATTGTATGATTATGAGAATTGACCTAGTCTTAGGATCTCTTTTCACATTATGCTTGATATTGATAGTTGATACATCTAAAAATAGTCATGCTTCATAGAACTGTACTAGTACTTGTGTTTCTAAGATGATTTCTAGATTATATTTTAGTTACTGGAGAAACTCGGATCAAGTCAGTTCATTTGGAAAAATCAAAAACCCTCTACTAATTTTAGTGCTACATGTTGTTACATGCAAGCATAAAAAAACACATGAATAAGGATTAAAAAAAAATAGTTGTCATGAGTGGAAACTATCAAGTTACCCCTTTAAGATCGAGTTAGGTTATTGGGAAAATAAATATTACGTTTCTCTTTATCTGAACTATCCTTTGAGACCTTGTGTAGTTGAGAAAGATGAACCATGCATGTGGTAGGTAAGTGTCTATCGCCAGGAGCATAAGGAACACAGTTAGATGACGACTTGACTAGGTTTGAGAGTTGATACTTGAAAATATTAGGTCACTTATTACATCGAGCATAGAGAACTATTATT
>JBBUKS010054021.1:0-10003 GCA_038050645.1 Hedychium gardnerianum
AGTAATAGAGCTTAACCAATCTTACCCTTACGGTTAACATATGCTTCAACTTAAATGAAAACTAACTCATGCCCTCCTTGTTAACAAGTGTTGCTCAACCCAAAACTCCATCCAAATTTTGAATTCATGTAGTTATGCAAGAACAACACATCTTTATCAAATTTGAAACCACAATCTAACTTTACCTGCTATGATGAAGCTACCAGAATTGCATACAAAAACTGGCCTGAATAGCTCCAACCATATTCAAACTTGGCCGAAACAGTAGATCTAGCCCGATTTGACCGTTGACCGGTAGTACTGGATTGTCGGGTCCGGAGTGGCATGAACAAGGCACGACTAACTCTAGCCGGAGGATGGCCAGGGTAGATATCGATTGGCCGGTGGTGGCTAGCGGCAAAGTAGTGAGGTTGTGGTTGACTGGAGCAGAGGTGGAGCAATAGAAAGGGCGCTCGTGGCTGGCCTTTGACAGTGGCTGTCGACTAGTGGTGCCATCTGGAGGGGAAGGAAGTTGGTAGCCGGAGAAGATCTGACTGTCAGCAGTGCTAGGGTGGCTGGAAATAACATTGGATGGCTAGACATCGATTTTGACCTAAATGACCAGCGATAGATGGCTACGATGGCCGACTGTGGTGAGCTCTTGGCCGATAGATCGATGGTGTAGGAGCTGATGTGATGGAGAGAATATTAGGGAAAGGAGAGGAGAAAATTTAGGGTAGGGTTGGCTGCAGCTGGCCGAACATGGCAACGACGGTCGGCGGCCTATGGCAGAGGAATAGAGGGCGACGACGGGAGTTGGGAGAGGGCGGCGGTGTGGATCGAGGAAGAAGAGAAAGGGATTGGCTGAGTTCGAGTGAAGGAAGAGGGGAAAAGTTAGGTTTTTATAAATTAAAGCTTAGGTTAATATTTAAAACTTTAGGTTAATGAAATTAATCAACTCTAAACTTAATTGATATTTCAAATAAGTTTTTCAAAACCCTATTATTTATATCCCCTTGAACTTGTTATATTAGCTCCACTTAAATTTAGAAAAAATTCTAAAAATTTAAAAAAAAACTATAAGCTTATTTCTCGATTAACACCCATTATTTTATTATTATTATTATTATATATATATTTTTTATTTGCCGTATTTAACATTCTCCCCCACTAACAAAAATTTGGTCCTCAAATTTACTATCAAGGCACGGTAATCAAGCAATAACATACTCAAACCATTTAAGTACTGAATTAAACTTTACGCACCTTATGTACATAAGTGAGGGTATTGAGCTCAGATTTTATCCTCAAACTTCTAGGTTGTCTCCTCATTAGAATGATGTCGTCATCCAATCTTGACGAGTTGGATGATTTTGTTCCTCAACTGATGTTCCTTGCGATCCAGAATCCGCACAAGAACCTTTTCATAAGTAGCATTAGGATGGAGTGAAATTGACACGTCCCTCAGAATGTGGGTAGGGTCTGACACGTCCTCCCTCAGCATGGATACATGAAACACCTAATGTATACCCGCAAGGGTCCATGCGGGTCGGTGGTATTGCCAACTGATAGGTCACTCCACCTATCCTTTCTAGTATTTAAAAGGGTCCGATATAACGAAGAGTCAACTTGTCCTTTAGACCAAAACTTTTAACCCCTTTAGTGAATATGACACATAAAAAAAAATACATGGTCGCCAATCATGAACTCCAAAAATATCTTCGTCTCCAATCCGCGTAACTCTTTTATTGATCCTAGGCTTTCGACATTCCTCATCTGATAATACATACTAACTTTGCAATATGTTGTATACTCTGTGATCCCAAAATATATTGTTCACCAACTTCTTTCCACAGAGTAGGAGATTGATATGCTCTGTCATGCAAAGCCTCAAACGATGTCATCTGAATAGCTGAATGCTAGCTATTGTTGTAAGCAAATTCCACTAGGTGTAAATGATCTTCTCAGCCACCTCTGAAATCCATCACACATGCTCTTAACAGATCCTCAAGTGTCTGTATAGGGCGCTTTTACTGTCCATCAGTCTATGGATGAAAGGTTGTGCTGAAACAAGATTTCGTACTCAAAGCCTGCTTGAAAACTCTACCAGAATCGTGAAGTGAAACACGGATCTCTATCTGATATAATACTCAGAGGTATACTGTGAAGTCTAGTAATCTCTCTATAGTATAACTTTGTCAGGCGATCCAAAGAGTCTATCCTACGAATCGGTAAAAAATATGTGAATTTGGTTAATCGATCAATGATCACCCAAATCGCATCATGTCCTTTCCATGTTCGGGGTAACCCTACCACATATCAAAATTTTCTGAAGCAATTCTGCTGGTCTCTGATGCTCAGCCTTCACTTGCTAACATATCAGACATCGAGCCACGAAATCTGCTATGTCCTTTTTTATGTCATTCCACCAGTAAGAGCATCTCAAGTCTCTATACATTCGGGTACCACCCGGATGGATTGCGAATTTGGATCGATGTGCCTCCTAAAGTAAGTCCTCTTTAACTGGGTGTGACTCAGGTACACACAGTCTTCCTCTAAAATATAGAATAACATTCTCATCACAAGAAAACTCTGTCTACTGACTCGAAACCACTCTACTACATAGATACTCAGATGTTGATCACTAGCCTGTGCTCCTTTGTCTCAGGTTTAATTCCTTTTGAGTGAACAGATATCTAAGACTTTTATGATCCGTAAAGATCTCAAAGTGATTCCATACAAATGATGTCTCCATTTTTTAAGCGCAACAATAATCGCTGCTAGCTCCAAATCATGAACAGGATAATTTTTCTCGTGATCCTTCAGTTGTCGAGAAGCATATGATACCACCCGCTCATGTTGCATCAGAACTGCATCTATCCCCTATAGCGATGCATTAGCATAGAGCACAAATCCATCTTCTCTAAAGGGAAGCACGAAGACGGGTGTAGTAACCAGTCTTTGTTTGAGTTCTTGAAAACTTGCCTCGTAAATCTCTGTCCAGGTAAATATCACTCCCTTCCTGGTTAACCGGGTCAATAGCAGAGCAATGCTGGAACAACCCTTTACAAATCTCCGGTAATATCTAGTTAGTCCCAGAAAGCTACCAACTTCTTGTACTATCTTTGGTTGCTCCCAACCGGTAACGTCCTCTATCTTCAAGGGATCCACCAATATCCCTCTATTAGAGACAATATGTCCAAGAAATCCCACAGCAGAAAGCCAGAATGCATATTTAATAAACTTTGCATAGAGATGTTCTCATCGAAGCGTCTCCAGATCTATGAGAAGATGTTGTTCATGCTCCAACTCTGACCAGAAATGTATCAGAATGTCGTCAATAAAGACAATAAGTCATTATGTACGGAGTTTTTGATACCGATACCGTACCCAGAATCGACTCAATCATAAACTCTACTTGACTTTTCGAGGCAAGCCGGGGAGTTCCTTCGGAAATACGTCCGGGCATTCTCGAACTATAGGAACGTCCGAGGGCTGTGAAACACCATCTTCCTCAGCCTTAATCAATGACTATAAATATCTCATCATCCTTGGTCCCAACAAATTTCCAAGAAGGGTGATCCGAAAGACGGCAAGTGACTACTCCTACTCAACAGTCAACTATAGCATAGTGGGTAGTCAACCAATCTATGTCCAGAATGATGTCCATTTCTGTCTTAATGGGCATCTGAAGATCCACTATCAGTGAATGACTATCAAAATCCAAGGAGCATCCCCTGACTTCATAACTAATGGTCAGGACCTCTCCAGATGGTAGAGATATCGCTAAGTTATGTGATATGAGCATAAGAATTCTACCAATTCTTACCCAACAATGGTCCAACTAATAAAATCCAAGTAATGGACTGATCCTGAAAATCGTCCTCTGCATCATCCACCAAGTAATGACCTGAACTCATTGATGATCTATAGCTAATGCAGCCTTCTCTGCGTTAATGCAGGTCATGTATATGTTTGTGGCTCCTTGGTTATCTAACCACGCACGAGCAACCCAATGGTCGTAATCTCCATGAAATAGAGTAAGTCGGTCCTTTACTGATTGGCTAATAATGACATACGATCTCTATCCACCACCCAGCTAGTTAGTCTGGGTTGGTACAGTTGGTGATATTTCCTGAAACTATAATTCTGGACCTCCCATATGGGTGTGATGAGTCTGACTCATACTATCAAACTCAACCTCAATCGAAACCCCAAAAAAACTCATCTCTCGGGCATCAGGTCAAGGTCTCATTGACTCAACAGGTAGTCTCCGTGGTCGACCTAAACCACGGCTACAAAATGTGGTTGACCTACCTCAAGTCATACTTATTACAGACATCTAGGTAAAAATTAACAAAAATATAGGTTACCTGTTACACAACTTACCTCCTATAGCTCGGAGATATTCTGCTGATGTCTTGTCCCAAAATTCAAAAAGTCACATCGAGAAGAAAAAACATGATATTCAAAACATGAAAATAGGCTTTCGCAACCCATGGCTCTGATACCAATAAAATTATCATGCCTCGAAAGTACACATGCCTGTAAATACGAATGATACTTCCTAGTGACAATTGTAGATACAATATGATATGAGTCCGCAAAACTTAAATCATAACACAACCATGCAGAATAAGTTATACAAACCAAATAGGGTAAGAAAATATAAGATCTACTCGACCATGAAAATCCAAAACACAACTGCGAGCCGGCTCGGCTTAATACTCCAAATACATAACAAAGAAAACCCAAAGAAGATAACCAGAATGTCCAGATATGACTTAATTATTACAATACCAGTATAATAAATAAATGTGGAAGAAAAATGACCAAAATGGAAAAGAGAAAACCGTAGCTCGATGCGAGTGGGACGGCGCGGGACAATATCCTCCAAGCGACCCAATCAACATATACCTGCTAACCTGGAAGCAATATGGAAGTCAGGGGTGTTGAGTACAAAAGAGATACTCAGCGGGTATAAGAAGATAGTGCATGAACAATAAAATATACATGAATTCAAAGGTATACAGTCTCAAAGGAGGAATATACTCACCACCGAATGTAAACATGTTTGCATCTACTACACTATCACCCTACTCAACTGCACACAGTATCATGAGTACAATATCTCATATGCAAGTACTAGAATACAATCAACATATGTAGGAGCCATGCTCTATGATGTCACCATATGTGGGAGCAATGCTCCACCACAATAAATCACCATATGTGGGTGCAATGCTCCACCACAATAAATGCAAATGACCAAGACACCTAGCTCGTCAGCTATGGACTGCGTGAGAATCACTCTACCATGTATAGTCATGTAGGCAGTCTGAAATATCAAGGTCCCTGTCTGGATGGGAACCGCCCTACCACATATAGCCAGGTAGGCAGACAGGAGGTAGCTATCTAACTACGGGCTGCATGACAAACACTCTACCGCGGTAGCCTCGTGGGCAGCCAAGGAATACAATCCCTATCTGGAGAGGAAATCTCATCTCATCCACAGATCGGATGCATACAATCAAGCAATAGCATTACTACGATGCTCTCACACCCGAAGGAAGAAGTGATCGCTAGCATGCATGCAACGTCATGATGCTACGACTCACTCAACCAACCTAATGGGAGTCATAATTGATAGCATACATGCATCCACATGATGCTACGACTAGTTCACACTCGAAGGGAGCCCTGATTGATAGCATACATGCAATCATGATGCAACGATTAGCTCACACCCGAAGGGAGCCCTAATTGATAAAACACATGCATCCATGATGCTACAACTATCTCACACCCGAAGGGAGCCCTGATCGATATCATGCATGCAATACCACAATGATTAGCATACAAACAATCCCATCACCACGTATGTCTATCTATGCAATGTTCACAACTACATCCATCGAGACATATCAATTGTAATACACGTCACACACATGTTTACATCCACCAATCAAACTTGTACTAAAGTCACTAGTATGATACACTACTAAAAATACACGTCACCCATGTGTTTACATCTACAATCATGAATATACAGCAATGATGAATATCTAGGGTACACATCACCCATGTGTCCACAACTATAAATCATGAACATACAACAATGATGTATAACTAGGTTACACATCACACACGTATCCACAACTATAATTCATGAACATACATAATAATGAATGTCTAGGGTACACGTCACACACATGTCCAACCACTACATGGCATGAACATACTGGAACATAACATATGTACATAAATTCACGCCACATGCGTGTCTAACATCTACATGATTATACAATCATAAGCTTGTTCCTATTGTGCACACCACACACGTGTAATAAATAGACAGAATAGATATAAACAGAGCATCTCAAATACAAGCAACCAAGTGTCAAGCATCATGTAGTAAATGAGCAGAATTAAGGTAAATATAGCTACCTAGTCGATGTAACAAATCATACACTAAGGTTAAAATATACTAAAGGAGTCAAGTAAGAAATACCCACCTCTAGATTGTAGATCGTGTCGGAAGTACACAAGTTGAAACACTTGACTTGAATCAGAATCCTGCATTACAGTACACATATTATAGCCCAATCCTATCATAAATCAAGTAACGAAACCATATAAGTACTAAACTAATACCGATAGCAAAACTCACTATTTAGTTTATTCCCCCGTCCATTAATATTAGTCATCCAATTTCTTAATTGTTAATCCAGTCATTTGTAGGTCTATGATTTACTTACATAGCTCTGTAACTAATTCAATTACATTATAGGTTTTGTTAATTATTCAAACCCAATTAGTAATAGAGCTTAACCAATCTTAGCCTTACGGTTAACATATGCTTCAACTTAAATGAAAACTAACTCATGTCATCCTTGTTAACAAGTGTTGCTCAACCCAAACTCCTGCCAATTTTTGAATTCATGTAGTTAGAAAGAACCACATATCTTCATCAAATCTGAGACCACAATCTAGCTTTACCTACTATGATGAAGCTGCCGGAATTGCACAAATTTTTTTGGCTTGAATAGCTCCAACTAGATCCAAACTTGGCCGTAATAGTAGTTCTGGATGGCCGAGTCCGGAGTGGCAGGAAGAAGGTCAGACTAACTCCAGCCGGAGGATGGCTGGGGTAGATCTGGATTGGCTAGTGACAGCTGGCGGCAAAGTAGTGAGGCTATGGTTGACTGGAGCAGAGGTGGAACATTAGAAAAGGCACTCACGGTTGGCCTCTGATAGTGCTGTCGGCTGGTGGTGTCGTCCGAATGGGAAGGAAGTCGATAGCCAAAGAAGATATGACCATCGGCAGTGCTAGGATGGCTAGGTGGACATCGATTTTAACCTAAATGACCGGTGATAGCCGACTGCGGTGGCCGGCTGTGGTGAGCTCTTGGCCGATAGATCAACGGTGAAGGAACTGCTGTGAGGGAGAGAATATCGAGGAAAGGAGAGGAGAAAATTTAGGTGAGGGCTGGCTGCAACTGGGCCGACCTAGCGATGATAATTTGTGACCTATGGCAGAGGAAAAGAGGGTGGCGGTGTGGATCGGGGAAGAAGAGAAAGGGATTGGCTGAGTTCGAGTGAAGGGAGGGAAAAAGTTAGGTCTTTATAAATTAAATTTATAAAGCTTAGGTTAATATTTAAAACTTTAAGTTAATGGAATTAATCAACTCTCAACTAAATTGATATTTCAAATAAGCTTTCTAAAAATCTATTATTTATATCCTCTCAAACTCATCATATTAGCTTCGATTAAATCTAGATTTTTTTAAAAAAAAATTCAAAAATTTCTATAAGCTTATTCCTCAATTAACACTCATTATTTTACTATTTTTAATTAGCATATTTAACATTCTCCCCCACTAATAAAAATTTGGTCCCCAAATTTACTACTAAGGTACGATAACCACAATAGCATAGTAAATCAGTTTAAGCACCGAAAAACTACACACACCTTAAGTAAATAGGTGAGGGTATCGAGCTTAGATCTCATCTACAAGCTCTAAGATTATCTCCTCGTTAGTATGATATTGCTATCCATCTTTGACTAGTTAAATGGTTTTTGTTCCGCAACTGACGCTCATTGCGATCTAAAATCCGCACAGGAATCTCTTCATAGATTGCATCAGTCTGGAGCGCACTCGACACATCCCTCAGAATGTGAGTAGGGTCCGGCACAACCTTCCTCAACATGGATACATGAAATATATTATGTACCCCTCACAAGGATAGATGGTGGTGCCAACGTATAAGCTACTCTACCTATCCACTCCAGTATCTAAAGGGTTAGATATAACGAAGAGCCAACTTGCCCTTCAGACCAAAACTTTTAATCTCTTTAGTGGGTGAAACACGAAGAAATACATGGTCATCTACAGAGAACTCCATGGTCTCCGCCTCCAATCTGCATAACTCTTTTGTCAATCCAAGGCTTCCGACATTCCTTGTCGAATAATACATATAAACTCTGCATTATGTTGTATACTCTGTGATCCCAAATGTGTTGTTCACCAACTTCTTTTCACAGAGTAGAAGATCAATATTCTCTGTCAGAAAAAGCCTCAAACGATGACATCTTAATAGCTTAATGCTATCCGTTGATGTATGCAAACTCCACCAAGTGAAAATGATCCTCCCAGCTGCATTCGAAATCTATCATGCATGCTCAAAATAGATCCCCAAGTGTTTGTGTAGTGCGCGCTCTGACCCATTTGTCTGTAGGTGAAAAGTTATATTAAAATGAAGCTCTGTACCCCAAGCCTGCTAAGACACTGCCAAAATTGTGAAGTAAAACATGGATCTCTATCTCATATAATACTCAGTGGTATACCGTGAAGTCTGATAATCTCTCTATAATATAACTCCGCCAGACGGTCCAGAGAGTCTGTCTTATGTATCGATAGAAAATGTGCAGATTTGATTAATTGATCTACGATTACCCCAAATTGCATCATGTCTTTTCCGTGTTCGGGGTAACCCTACCACTAAGTCCATAGTGATATGGTCCCATTTTCATTCTAGTATCGGATTCTTCTAAAGCAACCCTACTGCTCTCTGATGCTCCCTTCATTTGATGACATATCGAACATCGAGTCATAAAATTCATTGTCCCTTCTTCATGTCACTTTACCAGTAAGAGTGTCTCCAGTCTCTATATATTCGGGTACCACCCAGATGGATCGCAAATTCGGATCAATATGCTTCCCGAAATAAGTTCTCTTAAACTGGATGTGACTTGGGTACACACAGTCGTCCCCGAAAATACAGATTGTCATTCTCATTACATGAAAAACTCTGTCTGCTTTCCTATAACCACTCTGTTATATAGTTACTATAAATGCTGATCACTAGCCTATGTTTCTTTAATTTGTTCCGTAATGGAAAAGGGGGGGGGGACTGAGCAACCATGGATACCAAAATCTCTTAGAAATTATGTACCAAATCTTTAACTGTCACTTAGTGACTAGCTAGAATCCCATACAGATAATATCTCCATATTTTCAATGCAAAGATACTAGCTACAAATTCCAAATTGTGAACAGGGTAGTTCTTCTTGTGATCCTCCAGCTGGCGAGAAGCATATGATACCACCCATGCGTGCTGCATCCAAACTGCACCTAACCCTTGCAGCTATGCATCAATGTAGTGCACAAATCCATTTTCCCTAGAGGGAAGCACGAAGACGAGTGTAGTAACCAGTCTTTGTTTGAGCTCTTGAAAACTCGCCTCGCAAACCTCTGTCCAGGTAAATATCACTCCCTTCATGTTTAACCAGGTCAACAGCAGAGCAATGATAGAACAATCCTTTACAAATCTCTAGTAATATTCAGTCAATCCTAGAAAGCTAAGAACTTCCTGTACTGTCTTCGGTTGCTCCCAACTGGTAATGGCCTCTATCTTTAAGAGATCCACCGATATCCCTTTACTAGAGACCATATGTCCAAGAAACACTGATAACAGCCAAGATGCACACTTACTAAACTTGGCATAGAGACGTTTGTAGGGA
>JBBUKS010054032.1:0-10002 GCA_038050645.1 Hedychium gardnerianum
ATTTGTCGCAGATCTGCGACGAAACTGGATTCGTCACAAATTCGTCGCAGATCTGCGACGAAACTTGGATTCGTCGTAGATCTGTGACAAATACAGTTTTCGTCGTAGATCTGCGACCTGTTTTCATCGCAGATCTGCAACGAATCCAGGTTTCGTCGCAGATTCGTTATAGATCTGCGATGAATCTAGTTTTCGTCGCAGATCTGTGCTTAGTGAATTTTGCGACGAAAGAATAATTCCTCGCAAAATAGGAATGAATTTTGTGACGAAAATATTATTTGTCGCAAAATTTGCGACGAATCTATATATTTTCGTCGCAAACTTTTGGGACGAATAATTTTTCGTCGTTGAATTTGTCGCAAAAATTTTTTGCGACGAATATTTTAGTAAAATTCGTCGCAAAATTTGTTGCAAAATTATTATATTTTTGTAGTGCCAAATGCATTCTGTTGGATAGAGAAAGCACTAGAAGGTGAATAGCATGCATCAAAACTTAGGTTCGATCGTATGTGCTTCTTGCACCAACACATTCCTCTATTGGGTCATTGAAACAAAAGACTATTTAACTAAACATAACATGAGTCAAATTGAATGACTATGATTTGTAAAAAATCAAACTCATCGATCTAGCAAAGTTATGGCAAAGTGTTCACGATCACTATGTCGCGATGGGAGCTAAACCCATCACAAATGGGGTAGAGATAAAGCAAAGTTGATTGAGTACATTTCAACAAACTTTAGAAACACTTGATCCCAAGCATAACAGAAACCCAAAGTAAGCTTGAGAACTTGCATGTGTTATACGAGACCAAGGGAGATATCAGAGAAGTTGTGAAGTGTTAGGGCTTCACGAAGTGCGCTGCATTCTACCCACACCCACACCCATAATTGACGATGAATGGAAATGCATTAACATGTTCCTTATGCCAAGTGGATATTGCAATATTGTCATTGACAGTGGGAGTTGCATGAATATAACTTTCACACAAGCCCTTTCTAAAATCCAAGTCACACCCAAGTCCCTATAAGGTGATATACCAAATTATCCTTCCTATTACATAGTAATGTTTGGTCTCTATTAAGATGATCCATATACCAATAAAATATGATGCGATGTTCTACCCATAAGCGTTGCCCATATCATCCTTGATTGGTCTTGGCTTTATAATCTCTCTATTAGTGAATAAATTTGATCAGAGAAAACACTTATTTGCAGTCACAATGAGCGACATATTAAGTTATACCCGGCCAACCCAAATGACACCAAGTATAAACCTAAGGTCGCAACAAAGCCAAACCAGCCTTTAAAGCAACTTCTTCACTTTCTCACTCAATCCAAATTTGAGATAAAAGGTAAGGAGCCAGCGTGATGATAGTCTTAGTGATTCAAACCTCATGGTTATTCCTAATATCTTATCAAATAATCACCTCCATAGTTGAAAAGATCCTAGATTAGTTCCAGGATATTTGTGGAGTTACCTAATGTACTACCACCTATGTGCATGATGCAACGTGCTGTAAACTTGGTTCTAAAATCATAATTACCAAATCTGTTGCACTACTACATGAACCCCTTGGATCCCGAGGACAAGTTGAATTAAATAAGCAAGTTGAAGGACTCTTATAAAAAAGTTTCACCAGGGAGAGTAAAAGTGAGTTGTCTCTACCTTATTGACGCCTAAAAATAATAGTTCTTAGAATGTATGTTGATAGTCATACTATCAACTAGATCCTTGTCAAGGATAGGTTTCCATACCAAGACTTATGACATGTTTGAGTTGAGCAGGAGTTTGATGATTCTCTAAGATTAACCCGCATAGTGGATATTACCAAATTAGGATCAACATTGATGACAAGTAGAAAACAACATTTAAGACATTGGATGGACTATACAAGCAGTTGGTCATGCCCTTCAAAATTTTCAAACACTAGTAATTTTATGAGCATAATGAACTAAATTCTGAAACCATTTACAGGAAAATTTCTCATAATTTACTTTGATGACGTAATGATTTATAGTTAGACACACAATACTTACTTGAAACACATCTCCTTGTCTTAGAGAGCCTTAAGATCTAGAAGTTATTTGTCAAACTGAAGTACACCTTCCTATAACCCAAGATTCTCTTCCTTGGGTTTATATCCCTTGTAGAGAAAATTAGAGTAATCAAGGATTAGCATAAAACCCATACCTTTCAGGAGGCTCAAAGCTTTCACGGTTTGCAATTTTCTACAAAACTTCATTAAATACTTTAGCGCCATTATAACTCCCATAACAAACTATATGAATGGTGAGTTCCGGTGGTATAAATCTGCCTCCGTGACCTTAGGGAGATCAAAGAAAGGGTGACTAAGGTGTTGTTCTCTAGTCCTTTTAAGGTACTTTATGATGTTCCTAAAGTCAGTCTAGAAGGGCATCTAATATAATTGCTCCTTATAGCAAAAGAACTCAATGAAATCTAACAATGTATTTGATTTATGATAAAGAATTTTATGCTATCATCCAAGCTTTTAGGCATTGGCATTGCTATCTACTACCTACTTAGTTCATCTTGCATTTTGACCACAAGACAATGAGCTTTTTCCAATTCTAAAAGTAGCAAAGTGTAAAAGATGGTAGGTGGATAAGTGAATTGAATTCCTTCAGAAATATGCTTTTGTCTTTAAACATTGACCTGCTATAGACAACAAATTTGTTGATGCACTAAGTTATGTAATAGCCACATTGCACACAATGAACACATGATACAATTTAAGCACCTTAAGGAAGAGAACACCTGTCTTCCTAACTTCAGCCCAATCTTTTAAGTTCATAAAGAAAATCGTCATGATTTGGTTGACTTTGTGAATAAAGACGGTTATCTACTTAGGGTTTTGAGGTACACATTTATGCATTCAAAATATCTCACCTAGGGAGTTCCTTATTTGGGATATGCATGCAAATGATCTAGTTGGACACTAAGGGAAATATAAGATCATCATGTTTATTTTAGATTAATTTTATTAGCCCTCACTGTCACGAGATGTTGCCCAGATCATCTCAGATAGCTGACTCAACTAAACAACATATAAGTCCTTATACATCATTGTCAATTCCTTATGAACCTTTCAAAGACATTAGCTTGGACTTCATTTTAGATTTACCTAGGACTAGCCAAGGCCACAACTATATTTTAGCAGTGCTAGACTATTTTTCAAAGAAGACACATTTCATCTGTGTAAACAAACCAACAACAAATCACATATAACCAAGTTGTTCTTCATAAAAATAATTAGACTATATGGATTATCCACATTTATAGTTTCAAAAAGGAATATAAAATTTGTTAGTTGTCTCTGGAAGAAACTAATTTGCTTACAATAATTCAGTAAAAAGCAAAGTAATCTACTGATAAGTTTATTAATGCTATGTTTACTCCAAGGTGTGGATTGAAGAAGGAAAATAATTCAAGGTGAAAAAAAATCTCAGAAAAAAAGGAAAGGGAAAGAAAAGAAAAAGATGAGAAAGAAGAATGAAAGGAGAGGGAAAGGAAAAAAAAGAGTAAGAACTCCGGGGAGTTCGTGGCGGCTCTCAACCGACCGTAAGTGAGAACTCGCAATCACGACTGATGCAGTCGAACTCGTGGTTGCGAGCTGCCTCTCTCTTGCGATTGCAAGCAACCTCGCGGCGCCGTTGCAAGAGATTCAAGCGAGGCACGAGTTGACAAAAAAGGAATGAAAATTCGTTCCATCCAATTTTGAATTTACGAAAAAATGTCCAAAAAATAATCTGTGGATGAATTTTCTAATCCATCCACCAGTATTTTACAATGGATAAACATAGGAAAGGAATATGCAATCCTTGCTTTCTCTCATCCGCACCTCCAAGTAAATAAGGCATAAAAGTCATGTATGGCCCAACAACTCCTTAACCTATTGATTTAATTCTTTAACTACCACTATCCATTCATTCGAGCCTTGGCGCAACGATAAAATTGTTGTCGTATAACCTGGAAGTCACAGATTCGAATCATGAAAACAACCTCTTACAAAGCAAGGTAATGTTGCCTACAATAGGCCCTTCCCTAGAACGTCTCATTGGCGGAGCTTCGTGCACCGAGCTGCCCTTTATTTGAGAGTCTATGATGATATAAGGAAGAATTGATGCATAGCCTAAATTTAAGGAGAATAATGTAAGGACTATTTACCTATTTGCATCCGCCTTGATCACTTCTCAAAAGTCAAAACCTTCTTTTAAAATCTTTATGTTTGTTCCTTTAGGGTCTTTCAAATTGTGAGGAAACTTATTATAATGCATATGTTATTGAGTTATCTACTTATTTAAATATGAGTCTAATTTTTATTGTTAAGCGACATTTGACCTTTCTCATTTGTTCATTTGCCTACACATCACTCGCACACAATGCCAATTCCTATGCTCCTGTTCATGATACATATCAATCTTCATACCAACCACATAATAGACATTCATATAGTGTTAGCTCCTTACGATAAGACTTAGACCACATAGTTCAAGGGAAAGTACTTTTGGCCATCAATACGCTTGGATTATTAAGAATGAGCTTTTGATGTATCGCCCCCAAGTTAGTTGAAAGAAATGAAGCAATAGTTGCCCGATACATCTATAGAGACACCCCACTTAGTACCTACACTATAGATCTTGTTCTCCCCACTAAATAGAGTCAAATCCTTCTTGTTCATGGAGAATAGTGCAATATCAAATGCAGAGTAATAGTTTGAATTTTAAATTGTTTCAAGTTGTTTGGAAATTTTTCTTTGACTTAGTCATGTTAATAAAATTTTCATTTTGTCTTCACTGTGAGGTTTGGTTTGGTTTGTGCTATGTCAATTTATTTAAGTCATTAACTAGGGCGTATCAGTCTTCTAGTACCTTAGAAATGCTACTACTGGAAAATAAATTTAAAAGATGTATAATGTATACAAAGAAGATTATTATATTCATGAGACATTACCTGACAATCTGCATTGGGGATAAGGCTTTCAAGTCCACAATCTGAAAGGTGAGGATTAAGGTCCACGTCCAATAGAATATTGGATGATTTTAAATTCTTATGGATGACAGATGGTGAACAAACCTCATGCAGATACCTGTAGTAAGAATGTCTAGATGATCATGTGAATATCAGGGGCAGAAACCGTCATAAATTTGTGATGATAAAATGATCCGTGCATCTTCAATTTAAAGAAAAGTACTGTTATTGAAGTAAACAACTTCAATTTTTGAATAGAGTCGAAAATATCAAAAAAAATTGTTATATGATAATATTTTTAAATTATAATCCCCTAAAAGCAAAAGATAAAAGAATACTTCTAAGAAATTTGATTGAATCTGTGAAACGATTAACAATCCATTTGTGAACTAATCAGCACAGGTCAATTCAATTTCATGCCTCAACTTCTCAAGTTTAAGATTCAAGAAAAAAATGTTAGGTTCCTATTGATTATATGGTCACTTACTCTAGTGCTCGTGCAGTGCCAAGCGCAATCTTGACACGAGCATTCCAAGTCAATGGTTCGTCTGACAGTGGAAGCAAATCAGATAAACTACCATTCTTGTGAAAGTCGAACACCAACAATTGCTGGCCATGCTCAAAACAGTAGCCTACCAGCTCACTCAGATTTGGATGATGCAAGCGTGAGATATTTACAACAAGCTCAAGAAAGTTATCTAATGACCTGATTGGTAGGGATTTTGGATTCAATTTCTTCACTGCCAATACCTGCACAAGGTCATCAAAGTTTATATCTAGTTTTATTTGCATAACAAAGCTTGTTACATGCATGTATAGTCTATAAATAAAATGTTGACAGGAAAACTAATCACAATAGTTATCACTTAATAGGACAAGATATCTAAATATTGTATTTCCAGAAAGTTACCAAGAAGATAAGTTAGCACTATTGACGGGCTTGTCGATGAAGAGGTTTCGAAAATTCTAAAAAGATGACTAAGATTCACATTTTAAATTTGGATTGATTTTCTCTAAGGGCATAATTCTAATTTTTGAAACCTTATTTAAAGACCCTTAATTATTTTATAAAGTAACCATTTTTTATGCTACACTAGAAAGACACCATCATAACTTAAAAGAGATATTTCAACATGATCAAAGTGTTGATATTCACAAATTCACTGTTTCATCTTCAAACAAATCAAGGAATTTCTCCTTGAATATACACAATTATATATATGATGTTGACTATAGCAGATATATGATGTTAATTACATGGATGCATTCTCTCTTGTGGCTAAAATTTCCTAATTCCCATTTTTTCTTACATTGACAACAATATCTCAGTTAACTAATTAGATAGAAAGAATGTTTTTCTTCATTATTTAGATAAAGAGTAATTCATAAAACAACCTCTTCAGAAGTCACAATATGAGTTCAAGAAATCTCCAGGCTTGATTTCTTAAATTTACCATTGCTCATCTCCAGTTTAGAATGATCTGATGTGCATCAAATCACTCAGTGTTTTATCAACTTTTTCAGTCTGGAGCACACATTCTTCTTCTTGTTTATGTTGATGAGATTATTATTAACAGTAATGATGTTACAAGAATCAAAAAGTTAAAAGCATATCTCATTAACAATCTCAAACCATGGACTTAGCATAAGGGACATTTATATTTCACAAAAAACAGTATGTACTTAATAAGCTTGAAAAGTAGGTACATTAGAAGTTAGACCAATTAACACTCAAATGTAGATAGATACCAAGACAATTCAAGCTATTATTGCAAGTACAAGAGACCTGTTAGAAAGTTTGATCTATCATATATTAATAAATTTGTCATCTCATTTGTTGTAAGTGTAATTAATTAATTCCTTGAGATATCATATCAATCATAGAAAGCAGCTTTAAGAACTTTTTGATGTCTCATTGGAAAGTATCTTATATGCCCTAATCATGGTCATCTACAAATTAAGAGGCGTATAAATGCAGATTAGGTACTCTCCCACACATAGGATATTGAATTATTCTTGTAAGCAACTTGATATCTTGGAAAAGCAGGAAGCAAACAGTGGTGGCTAAATTGAGTGCAAAGGAAGAGTAGAGTCATAGATCTTGTTGTAGGGATCATCACTGCAAAATAAAGCATACTCTTGTTGTGGAATTATCATATTTTTATTTTTGTGAGTTTGCTTTCCCTACGATATTAGTTTAAACAATAGAATATAAATGATAAAGAAAAAAAAATTCCATCTTACCTTTATGAAGATACATTGAAAAATACATCCTCTACTTTGTCTAGAGAACATGATTTTCTAACCTAACATGCGGAGCTAGCATCCAACACGACAACCAAGAGGATAGTGGTCAACATTGAAAACTTGACAAGGTCAAAAGTTTAAGGCTTGACGGCATCACCAACTAGGGAGATAGAGAGGATGGCTAGGATTCTAATGTTCGTCTCAAGATGTATATTTTCTCATCTAGGCCTCATATATATAGGCTATGAATTTTAATCCAAGACATTAAATTTAACTAATTAGTTATAAAAATAATGACTCAATCCTATTAAATCTCCACTAATTATTTTCTAGAGCTATTCAAATGAGTTATAGATTCCTTAAAATCCAGTCCTATTAAATCTTAACCAATTACTTAATTAATTTCGAATTTTATAAAACAATTCTAAAGTTTTTATAATTTTATTACTATTACAAAATTATTTTAAAATTACATTTTACTACAAATTAATTTTTATAACTCTTGTAAAATTTAAGCTGAAATAAATTATATTTAAATTTAATTCTCTTAATTAATTTTTAATTTGATTCCCATATTTATACTGCACAAATTAATCTTTAATTTCATAATTACTATCTCTTATTTTAATTGAATAAATTAATCTTAATTTATCCCAGTTAAGTTCTTACTTAATTACTATAATTAACACTTATAAGATTAATTGACTAGAATAGTTCGGACCTAATCATCCACACTCCTTCACTTAGGCTGCATGCATGCATGCGAGAAAACTTTGACACCTAGTGACATTGTACATAAATGACCTAACTGTTTGAGATTATTTTTATTTGTTTAGGAAGTTTTGATTGGCTTCTAGCAAGGCATCAAGACTGGACCCCAAATTTCAGAAGTGGAGATTCTACAAAATCCTCCCCTTAACACCTTATCTCATGATCTAGCCGTACCCCACTAAGATTAGTGTTGGTCCTATTATAACTAAATGTTCATTAGATATATTTTTTTCGATTGGATTCCACTATATATAGGTTTAATCTTAGTGGTCACAAATCGGTCATGTGATATATTCTCCTTTTTATCAAAAGTTCTATGATGAATACTATCTCATCTCTATAAGATTTACAACATGCTCAATAGTAAGCATACAAACAACCCTTTTAAGAGACCGCATGACAAGTGTTGAAGTATGTTGGTGCTCTTATGAGTAATATCAAGTTCGAAAATTATTTCCACTTGTCTACATGAAATTCTTATAGACAATAGGTATGAGTTTTCATCGTTAGGTGTGTTGTTCCCAACTTACGCACCCATGTGTTTGTTTAGACATCATCATGTCTTGTGAGATTGTTTACTACTATTGTACAGAAAAAAAAAATAGCATAAATTGGTTACACCATAAAATTGATATCTTATTCTTAAGATCACTATGACTAGGAAAACAAGGGATCCTACCCAAATAATATGCAATAAAGATGCATCCAATAGAGTACTAGTGAGGGATGAGGAAACAAACCAGTGATAGAAGGGGTATGTTCATCAACTTTTTAATAAAAGGTTAGGTGACCGACTTAGCTTAGGAAATTTATATAATTCAGAAGAGTATAAAAATTTATTTTTTATTGGAAAATTCAAATTTTAGACTGATAAAAAATGGAAAAACAATCGGACTGGATGCTATTCTAATAGAAGTATGGAAGTGCGTAGGGAAGTAAGGTATTGAATGTCTTACGAAGTTATTCAATCGGATATTGGAAGTAAAGAAAATGTCAGATCAGTGGATAAGTACTTTAGTCCCCTTATATAAAAATAAATGAGACATACAAAATTATGTGAATTATAGGGGCATTAAACTAATGAGTCATACCATGAAACTTTAAAAAAAATAATAGAAAAAAGATTAAGGAGACTAAGGTGGCCAAAGATTAATTTAGTTTCATGCTTGAAAGTTTGGCGATAGAAGCTATACATCTTCGTAGACAATTGATTGAAAAGTATCAAGAACAAAAGTAAAACTTACACTTGGTATTTATTGACCTAGAAAAAATTTATGATAGAATCCTGAAAGAAATTATATAAAAAAATTTGGAAGAAAAATGTGTTAGCGTAGCATATATTGAGATAATTACGGATATGTATGACGATATAATGATAAAAGTGATCGGTGCGTTTCCTATAAAAAAATATATGATTATATCAAGGATAAACTCTAAATCCATATTTTTTACACTAGTTACGATGAACTCACTAGACATATCCAAGATAAGTTAGCATGTTATTTGTAGATGACATTATTTTGGTTAATTCATGAAGGAGTAAATGTTAAGCTTGAATCTTAGCGGGAGACATCAGATGTTAAAGGTTTTAAGTTTAGTAGAGTAAAAATAGAATATATGAAATTTAAGTTAAGTAGTAGTAGATGAACAAGACAATTGTTAAGATAGGACATGATGAGTTTCTGTAACTCAAAGTTTTAAATATCTAGGATCCATGCAAAAGGATGAAGAGGTTGATAGAGATGTTTAGATAGGATACAAGGGTTGAAATAGAGGAGGACATTGTAGGATCGAGGGCACGTGAGAGGGGGGATGAATCACGTGTTTTAAAAAATCTTTCTTTTTCACGGTTTTAAAAACTCTTCGGAAATTTCGAGTACGCAGCGGAAAATAAAAAAGAAAATGAAAAGAAAGTACACAATTATTTTTACTTGGTTCGGAGCCTTCGCCGACTCCTACTCCAAGGCCCACGACCCTTCGGATCGTATCGTTG
>JBBUKS010054052.1:0-29225 GCA_038050645.1 Hedychium gardnerianum
GAAGATTTTGAGTCTAGTTCGTCTTTCTTGACTTTCAAGGCTAAGTTCTGATTCAAAGTGTCCTTCTCTTTTCGACCTACACATCTAATTTCGTGAAACTCCAAAGTTAAGAATAAATCATCTAATGTACTTACCTCCAAATTCTTAGAGATGCAATAAGAATCAATAATTGAAGGTTATATCGGAGTTTTTGAAAATATATTTAAGGTAAAACGTAAAGAGTCTCGATTAGTTATCGTTTCTTCGAGGTTCGTCAGCCCAGTTATGAGTTCCTTGATCCTTGCATGCAAATGGGCAACTGACTCATCTTTTTCCAATTGGAGGTTGCTGAGTTTGTTTCGGAACACATCTCGTTTAGCCAACTTGGTTTCCGATATTCTTTCATGGAGCTCTAGGAATTTTTCCCAGAGTTCTTTGACAGAGTCATAGGTGCCGATCCGGTTGAATTCTTGGGGAGGTAGGATGCTTAGCAGATGAAACTCTGTTTTACCGTTTGCCACAAAGTCAGCCTGCTGCTTCTTGTTCCATAGGTGTTCTTCTTTTTCTTCTCCGTTCTCATCTTTGGGTGCTTCAATATCATATTTCATAGTTAATAAAATATCAAAATAGTATACCTCCATTCGACGTTTCCAAAGCTTGAACTCCCCTCGAACTTAGGTGGGTGAATACTTTATCCGGTCATTCCTCTTGATTTTGTTGCTTGGTTAGTGGTTAGTCCTTTCGAGTGAACCTTGCTCTGATACTAATTGTAGGATCGTGTTGGACCGACTAGAAGGGGGTGAATAACCCTGCAAATAAAATAAGACTTTTTTCTCTTGCTTCTTATTTAAGCAATGACACACTAGTTAATAAAATAAATTAGGCATAAAAGAAAAGAGGTATAGAAGTTTTACTTGGTTGCAACTAGGGTAGTTGTTAATCCAAGGCAAGTGAAAGCTTCACTAAAGAACTCTTTCAGGTGGAATAGCCTCTTACAACATTGAAAACATAGACTTGGAAAATTACAAGTAGAGTTGAAAGAATAGAGTGTGGTACTTAAAACTAGAGAGTACAATCTCTATTTATAGCAAAATGATCGAAGTGACCGTTTTCCTGACGTGACAGTCATGGGAGCGCCTCCATTGATTGGGGGCGCCTCCATTGATTGGGGGCACCTCCAATAGATCAAAATTGATCCATTAGTGATCTGACAATGCTGAGGGCGCCTCCAAGCGTTGGGGGCATCTCGGTTGGGCTAACTCAGCTTCCAGATCTTATCCGCTGCAACGACTGCTTTTTCGATGATCGGAGGTGCCTCCATGCTTTGAGGCACCTCCATCCAATTGACGGGTGAGACGCCTCCAAGCCTTGAGGGTGCCTCCATCGGTTGGACGCTCGAGGCACCTCCGAGCATTGTGGGCGCCTCTAGCGCCTAACCAGTGAGGCGCTTCCAGCTGCTCTGGGGCGCATCTAGTCCTTCTGGATGCCTGGGTGATCTATGATCGTTCGAAATTGAGCACACCCGAACTCAATTTCGACCTTCTCCTCGAATAGGCTTCCTCCTCGGCTTCTCGTCCCTCGGACTGCGTCTTTCTCATCTCGCGTCCCTCGGACCACATCCTTCTCGCTCTATCAGTATATTCTTCTGTAATTTCTCGTCCCTCGGATGCATCAAGCTCATCGACTCGTTTTCCGTGTCATCTTTCTCATCCGCTGCATCTTTCGCTCGACTTCTTGTGTTCCTAAGTTACTGTACACTTAGACACAAAGATCAAACTACACAGGATCTGACTTAACTCGATTGATCACATCAAAACTATCTCGAAGTATTTATAATTTGATCCTCTTATTTGTCTAATTCAATTTGCTTAGTCCATCCAACCTACTCGATCAACTTGGCCTACTTAGTTTGTCCCCGTACCCAACTTGCTCAGTATGCTAAATTACCACTCAATCTGATTTGTTTGTTAGACCTTTCTACTCACTCAATTCGCTAAGTCCACTCAACTCATCTAATTTGTCTGCCTTAACCTACACTATTCAATCGACTAAATCATATATCTTGCATTCTTGCTCGTCTCCCTATATCCTTTAGACCCATTTACCACATTATTAACCAACCATGTAAATTTTAAATATGCATTTATGATTCCATAAACATTCTTAGAGAGTTAGAGTAGGATAATTCCAACCAACCACACATTTAATCAACTAACTAGCTTTTGCATTGCCAATAAACTTTACCCAACCAATGTCATCGGCCCATTCATCTATTTCTAAACTATTCTATTCTATTCTATTCTATTCTATTTATTTATTTATTTTAACAAAGCTCCATTTTCTTTATTTTCTATTTATTTATTTATATTCTTTTTATGCTGCGTATTTATTGATCCCAATGGAGAAAGAGTTTCTACTTTTTCTCTTCCACTGCTTCAGGCTTCTTTTCTTCTTCTTTCTTTATCTTCTTCTTCTAATATTATTATTATTCCATGCCATGTCTTCTTCGTTTCTCCATCAACTTAAATCACTCTAAAATTTAAATAAACTTCCAGAAAAAGATAGATAGAAATTGCGTACCATTTTCTATGGATTCCGGCAACACCAGTAGCCTTCACTCCTCCTCCGGCGGCGGCGGCGGCGGCGGCGGCGGCAGCGAAGACGTCGACTCTCTCTCCGCCTTCTTCCACACATCCGCCTCCCCCTCCGGCGTCGCCCTTCCGACTCCGCTGCTCCCCTCCTCCTCCGTAGGTTCCCACTTCCTCGACTACTACTCCCTTTTCTACCATGATTCCTCCTCCTCCCCCGCTCCGCACCTCCCCTCTGCCTCAGGAAGCCAACCTTCAACCGCGGCGGTGGATGCGCAGTCCGATCCCCCGGCGGCTCCGCCTCCGCGGAACTCGAGGAAGCGCTCCCGCGCCTCGCGCCGAGCTCCGACCACGGTGCTCACGACGGACACATCCAACTTCCGCGCCATGGTCCAGGAGTTCACCGGAATCCCTGCCGCCCCCTTTGCCGTCCCCTCCGTCTCCTCCTCCCTCTTCCTCCGCCCCCGCATCGACCAATTCCTCCACCCCTCCTCCTCCTCTGCCGCTGTGTCACCCTTCCTCCTCCGCCCATTCCTCCACAAGCCCCACTCGCCTCCCTCCTTCACCAATCCCATTCCCAATCCTCCCAGTCTTCCCCCTTCTCTAAACCTAACAAACACCGCCTCCACCTCCGCTACCCTATCTAACCCTATTCCTAACCAACTCCCTCCCAACCTCCATTCTCTCCTCCACCCACCGATCCCACCAACCTTCTTCGCCTCCGACGACTTCCCGGCCCTTCCTCCGGCGCTCTTCGTCCCCGACCCTGCCACCTCCAACTGGGCCGGCGTCGACTTCTCTGGCGCCGGCGTCTCGCGACCACACATCAATGTGGCCGGAAGTTGCAAGCCATCCTACGCCTCGTCGGCCGCGCCGGCGGCGGAACGAGTCATCGGAGAAAAACCAGAGGCGGAGGTTGCCGGAAGGAACAGCGACAACGCGGCAGAGCCATCGTGGATTCGTTCTTCGTCCGATTGATCGATTAAAATTAGGGATTTCATTTGGAGAGGTAATTTAGCTTGACGAAGAGGCGCTCGTTGCTTTTGTTACGCCCTTCCCGCTTCTCTCCTCTCATGTATATACCGGTACGCGTTACGTTATCATTGATCACTTCTGTTCTCTCTCTCTTTTTTTTCTGTTTATATCGGTTTTTATACGTCGAAAACGACGGGATTCCGTTTTATTCGTTGGTTTTCTTCTCCGATATGAATAATTCGTGCGATTTCTTCGCACCAGCCAGCCATGGAAACTATGGACGTTCATGGTGCAATTAATCATACAATCAAACCAATCAATCATTTTACACATAATGTCATTATAAATATCTTATAATATATGACATTATAGTCAGTGATGAAATGGACATTTTTCTTCATGTATATTAACGTTTTTCTGGTTTTGTGATGTGATTTTGGTTGGCAAATGTTTCACCTACTCTTCCTGTTCTTTTTTGCCTTTTGTCAGAGATAGCAGCTCATTGTTTAACCTCATCAGCGTGATGTTTCATTTTGCCTTCACATTATCTAGCTAGCTTATTGATTATATCAAGCCTAGAAAACAATAGCATTGCCGATATAAATATAAATATCCATGCACTACCATGCATTCATTCTTCATCTGTCAATACCATAATGAATTAATGATACGGAAGCTATTTAGATATAACAGAGTCGCACTCAATTTTCATCACTGAAACCTGCCTCCTGGGTACACTGAATACACCTATTTTTTTCTTATTTATTTTGAAAATGTGAAGCAGAAAAGGCTAGGAACTGAACTTGTACTGCTATATAAACTGAGTTATTGCTAACCAAAAATCTTTAATATGATTATAGTCTCCCGATTGTCTACTAATATGGTTTAGATTTCCATTTAGGACTTGTAGGTGTATGGTAATTAGTATTGAATTTGGATGTGGCCGATTATTTTACAACTCATTTTGGTCTCTGAGGTGGTAACACTTCGGTCGAGCTAGACCACATATCAACTTAGCATGGCCGAGGTGGATGCGATGTAGCTGAGATTAACTGGTTGTGGATCTAGTTCATCTGAAGTTGAAGTGACTCGTTCAAAGTGGATAGTTATGCTTTATCAAGATTCTACTCATTCAAAGTGGTCAGAAGTTGATTTGTATTGATGAACCATAGTGTAGGGTCGAGGTGTCCAACTTAGCTTCACTATAGAAGGGACTGACGGAGTGTGACTCCTTTTGTTAGTCTCTCTGTGAAAGCTATAGAGGCTCTTAGAGACCTCTGTAAAGATCAAAAAAAGTTTCTTTGGTTGAAGTAGAATCGTCTTATATGAACTATATATCAAGGTTGGTTGGCATTGCTTGTGATCCCACATACTATCTCATGTTCGCACTATCGTATATTAATATAACCTGCAATAAGTCTCATGTTTCAGATGAGCTATATATCAAGGTTGGTTGGCATTGCTTGTGATCCCACATACTGTGTCATGTTCGCACTATCGTATATTAATATAACCTGCAATAAGTCTCATGTTTCAGATTCACAATTGTGGATCCAAATATTCAGCTTGGTTACATTTAGAAACATTTTCAGTAGCCAAGTATCAGCATTATACATGGGTGGTGCTAAGGAATTGGATGAATACTCCAATTGTATCAGACCTCTGCTCCAAGCATATGAGGGATGTATATAAAAAGGATGTGGTTGGTGGATTTCTTTTTAGGGTTCTTGGTTGGTTGGTAGGCTTAAATCCTTTGGATTGTGATGCAGCATATGAGGGCCAGGGGTGGCGAGTGTGGTTGAACAAATAGCTAGCTGGTCACTCAGTGCTCACCACATAACCTACAAAGTCAAAATGGGCATAATGACTCCGACCAGCAGACTGAGAAGCTACATGGATCCTTGTCCCTTCTCTTGTCCCTACTTCTATGTCCTCTCTTCGCCCAAATCATTTGACTGGTATCGCCAAAGAATCCTATCATTATCTTCATTTCTTTTCTGCACTGACATTTATAATATACAATCAGATGCTTTATTTCTGATAATGCCCTGGTCCACTGCATGATTCGTGCATTTTTTTCTTTCTTTTTTGCTTTTCTTTTGGTGAATCAAGGAATTAGGTTAGACTAGGCCCATTCCTACAAGTTATTGAAGTAATGTAGGTTCACTAGCTAGGATTCTGAAGAAGAAAAGACAATATCTATCTTAAATGCTCGGGATATTTATTAATTCTTTGATATAAGACTTTCAAGTTGCTGATAAATTAAGTGCAGTAACTTTCTTTGATCATTTCTTATTGCTAGTGACAAAGGTGCAGATCTTCATTTAAGTAAGCATCCATTTGTCTCACATAGTTAGATTGAGAACGACAGAGGGGTGAGAGGAAATCAAGTTCTCTTCAAATTTAATATATATATATATATATATTTTTGTTTGCCATCATTTTAAGTGAAATGGAACATAAAAGTTGGGAAAAGAAACCTTTATGAAACAAATAGATCTTAGATTCTTCTTAAATTATGTAAAGTAAGTCAAACAATTATATGCAATTGACCCAAATATTGTTTTCGAGAGTATATATCTGCTTCTTCAACACACATGGTAAGTAACATATCCCATCGACATAACATAATATTTCTACAATAGAAGGTGAATAAGAAGTCAAGGCTCATGCATGCTAAAGGACAACATGGTGTAGTTGTCCTGTAGACGTCTTTTTAACTATTATTATTATTTTTCATTTTCTTCCAAAATTTGCTTATATCAATATTCAATGTTTTTTTATATAATAGTTTATAACTTTTTTATTCTTTTACATATTTAGCGTTAATTTCGCCAACACATGTAGTGAGATGTCGACATTTGGTCCCCCTGTTTGAATGTGGAAGCTGAACGTCAGTGGACCTCACACAGCAATTCATATCACATTTGACTTTGCCCTCCACAATTGCCAGCTTCAAGAAAGGCAAACCCTAAACCTAAACCCTCCACATGGCCATTTATGACAATGATTCATTCAGGTCACTAAGGAATTGGGACATTTATGAACTTAGAAATGTTTAGCATCTAGGTTAGCTTCAAGATTTCAGCAAGCTATCTAACCTTGTTTACTCAAGTTAGTGTTGTTTTCAAGTCTCAATTAGAGGACATTGTTCATATTTATATATCAATTATGGCTCAGCAACAATATAATTCACTTGTTTTTTTTCTTTCACCTCCTGATCAGATATGCTGAGACATGGTCCCAGTGCTGCTGCCATTGTTAGGGTTTGACAGGATGATCCACCACCACAGCTAAATTAGATCTCTGCCTCATCAGCCATGGAAGAAAAAGTTACATGCCTTTTTCTTCTTTTCCTCACTAGAACAAGTAGCTGTACCAACCAAGGACACAACCCGATCCCTATGCTGCCTCACCTCTTCACTTTTTGCCTGCCATTGTTACCATCTCATCTCCCACAACCACCACTTTGTGTTGCCATATTGTTGCCATCATCGCGAACATTGTTTTGAAAATCAGATCATGTCGTGCCGGCACATGATCTTACTGATTGAACTAGCCATGTCGGTTGCTCGACCTGAAAAAGTAGGTTCATTGCATTATGCTTAATTTTATCTATCGAACTTGCCGTGTTGGTAGTTCATTTCGTAAAAAATGGTTGTTCTCTTAAAGTGGTCAAGTCGACTATACTTTGTTCGATCGGCCGACAACGAGACCAATGCTAAATAGATAAATTCATGATTTTACTAATTGAACTAGTGGTTAATTCATGCTATCTTCCTTAAAAGAAGCATAGCAAAGCAAAGATGCCTCATGGTCATTCCTATTTTAGTTCTTATGTGCTATTTGAAGGGCCTTTAGTCTTTTGTAGCCCAAAGTTGCATCAAGGCTTGACAAAACTTTTATTTTGTTGATAAAATTTCTATTCTCCTTCTATAAATGAGCAATTTTAGATATAATTTTATTAGAATATATATATATATATATATTTATTTATTTATTGTTGAGAGAAATTTTTTATTCGATTCAAATTTCATGGGCCTTTAAGTGAGTGGGCTTCAATCGGCCCATTGAATTACGGTAGGCTTGCGTAAGGAAGATGATGGATGGATCCACCAGGAAATATTATTATTTTATTGAATGAAAATAATAAATTAAACTGTATATATGAAAAAGGTTAAATTTACGTAAAATAGATAGCACTGTTTTTATCTAATCGTTATAATTAATTAATTATGATGAAATTTGCGTAAAAAATTGCCGAAATAAATTGAAATAAGATTTCACGTAAATAATGAAATTTATGAGAAAGATAATTATGATGGACAGAGTTATTAGGATGATAAATTCACCTCGGGCGGTGAGCACAACTCCTTGCAATATTTTCTGTATTAATCCAAGTATTTGGATTAATTTCTTCATTGACCCCTGCATTCTTCCTTTTATTTTTCATTTTGACTCCTGACTTTTCACATTATTTCATTCATATCAGTCATTAGGCTTTGGTTAATTGGGAGCAAAGATAGGAAATTGATAGAAACTATAGAAAGCTTTAACCTCCTTATTTTGTCACCAAATATTGATCCTAACATCACTTGCTCGTGCAAGTTTTGATCACTCGCAATGCTTATTAACCAAATGAGTATGAAACCATTGGAAGTAAAAAAATTTACATCGACACAAACGACGAGTCGACAAGAATACATAAAACACAATCATATCCGATATGACTACAACTATAAATTATATGAGACTATATATATATTTATCATCAAACTAAGTAAAGTGTTCAAATTTGTTGGGAACTAAATAATTAATTAATGAAAGTAGAGGAGCCAAAATGAGAATAGTAGAATATAATTAATTTGTTGAGCATGCAGGTAGGGTTTTGCCACTTGGAGGAAGATGTCCCATCATGTATAGAAATAAGTAGTATAAATACATGTGACGACTACTCCCCCAATGCCTTTCTCCTCCTCCTCCACCACATTTCACAAAGTGAAAGGCAAATTTAGAGAGAAGATGGCAAGTGGTGCAGGCCTCCTTGGCAACCAACAAGATTCACTACCAGGTCTAATTTTGATCTATCTATCTATTTATCTATCTTTGTAATCTCAATATCTTGTTTTCCTATTAATTATTTCACTTTATCTCACTAAAAAAAATCATCCTTTTACTTGTGTTTTTTAACCTTTGTATATATTAATGGTATCTATATTTACTTGGGTTTTTCACTACTACATGTATATATCATGCTCTTGCATCACACAGTACCATACTTAATGCATGCATCATGCTTTGAGATCATTTTATGCTATTTTGTGTCTTCACATTATGCGATATTGAGATTATTTTGTTTGAGCATAAATGAATATGTATAGCATGAAATAAATATACTCTTTGTTATTTTGCACTTTGTAATTCAGTTAGAACGTATCACAAAGGAATAAAATTGATGTTAGTGATCACGGTAAGTAGCATAAATTTGAAGAAATTAGGTTTTATTTTTGAGTATTTTTATTATTTATTTTTTTTAAAAAAAAGAATGATAGATTAATCACCACCTCTTGTCGCGTGCATGTAAATTTCGTATTCAATCTGGACCGTAGGATTCGGTGCGCCGCGTCATTGGGCCGTTCGTTGGCGCTCGCCAATCGCGTGCGCATCGTCTTACGTTACTGTCTTTTTTAGATTCCCGAGGAGTCGAGTCAACAGCCTCTCCTGCGTTCGACACGTGTTCGATCCGGACGTGGCAATGAGCCGGTTCTTTTTTTGCCCGCGCTTTTTCGCGTGCGCGCAGTGGATTTGACTATTTAGCCCTCAAAGTTTGCATATATCTTTAAAGTACCTCACAAAGTTTTTCGCACCACGCATTGTACAAAAATATTGATTTTATACTTTCCAAATGGCATTGAAATTTAAAAGTATTTTGACAATAAATTAAAATTATAAAGGATATTTTGAGTGGAATTTTGAAAATCAGCCGCAAAGTTATCAACGGTTTGAGTTTAGTATAGATCTGAAATAGTTTAAAATTGTAGGGAGTTTAATGTGAAGTTTATTGATCCTTTCTTCGTGCCGTGATGCATTCGAACTGTTTACAATAGTAACCGGCGCCGGAAGGGGAGGAGATGCCCGGAGTACCGTAGCGGAAATGGAGCCCGCCAATGTCATGGGCGGTGGTGGCCAACCGTACCCGCCACCTCCAGCCCCGACGCCAACAGTGCGGGAGCAGGACCGCTTCATGCCTATCGCAAACGTGATCCGCATCATGCGGCGCGTGCTGCCGACGCACGCCAAGATCGCCGACGACGCTAAGGAGATGATCCAGGAGTGCGTGTCGGAGTACATCAGCTTCATCACCAGCGAGGCCAACGAGCGGTGCCAGCGCGAGCAGCGCAAGACCGTCACCGCCGACGACGTCCTCTGGGCCATGCGCAAGCTCGGCTTCGACGACTACCTCGAGCCCCTATCCCTCTTCCTCCACCGTTACCGCGAGCTTGAGGCCGGAGGCGCCGTCTCCGAATCCTCCTCCGCCGGCCTCCGCGCTCTTCCCGGCCTCCACCTCCCCAAGCACCACCGAAGCGCCGCGGCCCCTGTTCCCGACATGTCTGCCCCCATTTCTCAGTTCTTCGCCGCTCCCCCTCCTCAGGGATTCCTCATGCCGACGGCGCCACCGCCGGCGGAACCGATCAATCTCATGAGTGACAGCATGGTGGGGTACTTCCTCAACATGTACGGCGGAAGCGGAGGAGGAGAAGCAGGGCCCAGCGGCGCCAGCGCCGGCAGTGGAGGATACAATTTGCCCAATTTCGACCACCAGTTTCCTCACAAGTAGTCGCCGGCGATGACCTTGGAAAAATTGAGTTAATTGTCCGGTTAAGGAAGAAGATTGTGTTGGCGGAGTACCAAGTTGGAGTAGGCGTGCTTTGTGATCTCTTTGTCTTTGCATCAAATTAATGGAGTTGGATTCTTGCTCGTCGATATCTTGCATCTTTTTTATTTGTTTTTACCATTTTGATCTTTATGATGATCACTTGGTTTAAGTATTTCCATTTTTTTTTGCTTTTTATCATTTCGTGTGAGATCGCCGGCGCCGCCACCACGTCCAACTTCAAGCGTCCTTAAGATCGACCCAGTTCCGGTGTATTCCAAATCCTGACGCCGCCGTCCTCTGAAGCAGAGACCGAGAAGTCGTCGCCGTTGACCATGGCGATCGAAGTCGCGCGCTGCTCCACTCTCTCTGCTTCCATTGATGACTGGTCTTCAGGTGTTCTTCCCGGTCGACGAGCGGAGGCACTTTGTGGAGCTCCCCGGTTTCTCCGCCGTCGCAGGCGTTGGAGTATCGATCACGGGGCCCCTGTTGGAATGAAATTTCAGAAGAAATTGTTCATGGAATCGATAACGGTGCGCGCCTGTTGTCCCATGGACGGGAATATACGACGAAATGTTCGTGGGTTTGAGGAGATAAATCATGAGAACTAGTCTAACTAATACAAATAATGACCAATATATGAAAGAAGACGGGAACCTGACTACTAGCCAGGTTATTATGATTCATACGGAAAGAGTTGATCATTAATATATGAACGTTGTTATCATAAAATTTAAGAGTTAAATTTTTATTAATAATCAAGTTATTATTTTTTTTTCTATATTGATCATTATTTGGAATAATAAATTAATCTTCATAATTTATTTTCTTCGTGTCTAACGGGAGCATCGGAAAAAAACGTTTCGTCTTTTGTGAACATGCAAGTGTTATCATAGATAAATTTTAAATAAAATATCCAATATCTCATTGGTTGATTCATTGATATTAAATAAAATAATAATTATCGAAAAAAAAGATAATTTAGTTCGTCTTTGAAAAAACTTCGTTTCAAAACAAACCGTGTCTTATTTTAATTTTCAAGTTAAAAATTATAATCTATTAAAACTCGAGAGATCTTTTTAAATGGATCTGACATCACTCACCCCTTATATACACTACTATTATCAGATGAAATCCCTCGTAATTTATCTCTTTCTAGAAATAACAGTGTGCGTAAAAATTCGATTTCGAAGAAAGATGGTTCATGGAATAAAAAAAAAGTCGATTTCGGAGAAACGTTTCTGTAAAAAAGTATTCCTTATCTAAAACAAAATAACTATTTTATACTTCTAAATTACTCACATATTAAAAGACAAGTGACATTCTAACAACAACTAAAAACCTTAAACAACATTTTGACTGATAAATCTTACAAAGACATTATACATTAGAGGGCATTTTAAACTAAAAAAAAAAAAAATCCAAAAAATATGTATTTTAGTGGACATTTGTTCTGCAACACACTCTTCTAACTTCTGTTATCTGAAATCAGCATTCAACAAGGAAGTAAGATCTCCCCATTAATAAGAAAATGTGATAACTAAATCCTTCAAAACAGACCATCCAGATATCTCGTGTCTCAGATAAAAATAGAATTCTCCCTTTTTATGGATTCACATCCAAATAAATTAATCGAGCATCAGGATTCAAAAGCTCCAAACCCATAACATACATCCAAACTAATCTAACAGACAATAAAAGAATCCAAAGCTTACAAAGTTTTGATTGTTCACATGAGCAAGTATGTGGCTTCAGTTATTTTTACATTGTCGTATCGACATCTCGAGGAGGAGAGGGGGGATTTCATCGTCACCTCACCTAATAGCGGTCGCATTTGCATCGGTGTAAGCTGCATGTGGACCAGGTGCACGAATTCAAGCAATGTTAGGGTTGAATTTGAAGGATCAAATGGACTTCAACGCTCGTAGCCTCCATATATTCTGCGTCATTTTTGTTCATAATGAAAGAATGATTAATGTTGTAAGGTCGAAGAACAGAATGATGAGGGGGGGATCAAAGACAAATGCTCAACGTACAATTGGTTCGTTGTCAGAGTCATCCTTTGCATCTGTGAACTTGGGTGATTCAATTTCCTCCTTTGATGACTTATGTAACTCTTCTGGTTTCACTTCCTCTTCTGATTGGGAGGCTGGCAACACTTGTCTTTAGGACCGACTAATATTGGTAAGATAAAAAGGTAATCATAGTACTGAAGCAGAAGAACTAGGCGTACCTGATTTTGCATCATCGAACTCCGACTGATCGATGCCCAAGTCCTCGAGCTCATACTTACTGCAAGGACTAAGATCTGCATTATTGTTGCTCACTGACACTAGTTGGCTGCTTTCCTCTACCCGCTTTATTGTAGAACCCTTTTTCTTTGCTTTAGAGGAAGACCTGTCAATTTCTCTATTCGGTAAATTAGGTGTTTAATTTCATACACAACAAGCGAGAAGCAACTATATTTCACATACCTTTTCCTCCTCTCATTTTCTCGAGTATCAGAATGGTTATTCTTGTTATTTACGGAATCTGGTGAACTGCAAATATCATTCTTAGACAGTTAAATAGGAACCAAGTGAAAGCCATGAAGAAGTCAGCTTCACATTTTTGCTAACAATTTGAGTAAGTTTCACCCAATAGTTCACTATGATGCTCTCATGCTTCTAAAAGAAGGTAATGCATTATATGATCATCATTAGCACCAATCATCAAGTTCTATTTGTTCCAATTACTTGGATCTGGCTATGAAAATCTTATAGCTCCATTAAGCTATACGAGAAGTATCACTAGAAATATTCAAACATATGAAAATTGTTGTTTATTATTCACTTTAATGGACTCAAGTTTTCTAACTGAATTGAATTGCATGGTAGAGAAATCAATTAAACTAGGCTCTCTGTTCTCATTATGGAAAAAGAAAAGTGTAATTCTGATTCTCTCTTCTTCGTTTTTCTCCTAATAGCCATTTCAGCATCAAGAGTTTATACCAGCAGCAACGCGGTCTTGACTTCTCTACCAATTTATGAGTACAATGCAGTAAACGCAAACAGGAGACTAAGAAAAACTCACAGAATTTTAGACACCAATGGAGGTCCGGATTTTGGTTGCTGCCAAAAAAAGTAACTAGTAATTCATTAGAAACTATGATACTTTGAAGGTAACAAACGTTCAAGCAAACAAAAGAGTAGAGCAAGAGTACAACCTTTCCAGCTGAATGAGTATTATTGATGATTTCCCATTTCTCTTTGCTTAAAAGAAGAACCTCCACATCTCCATCATCATAAAGAATCTAAGACAATGAAATAACAGGACACAAGATAGGTAAGTTCAGAAAACAGGTAACTATTCAAGATAGGTAAAAAAGGTAGTAAGATTAAGGCACATGAATTTCAGCTAGAGAGCCGTCACTTTTTGTATGGTATAATGTTGTTATGAAGAAAAAAAAATATCAACAATTTTGTAAAACATTGCTCATATGTTGTCTACAACAGCAGGAGTACAGTTGCTCATATGTGCTCTGAATGGATAACTCCATTTGTAAGACATCAGCAAAGTAAATGCAGCCTAATCCATCAAATCAGTGTTTTTTGAAACCAGAACTGGCTCTCAAACAATTAACTAGGGAACAAGAGAGGTGGAGACTAATCTAGTTGGGTTGAAGGTTGAGAAGTAGAAGACATTCAGTCGAAGTAAATTTTTAGTGGTTTCAACTGACAAAAAAATACATGGCGAAGGGGATAACAAATTAATTTGAGGTAGCTCTAAATGCAGATTTTCCTACCCAACCATTGACTTGAAAAAAGATATTGTAATATCATTCTTAAGCTTAATTATAATGATTCAAACACTTCAACAAGACAGAAAATAAATCCAAAGAGAACTAACAGAGTAAGATGAGTTTTTACCGTATGCTTCATGTTTCCTGGATCATAGGAATGCACAACACCTTGATAGAACCTGAAAATAACAGCATTGCTTTTCTAATGACACAAACCACTTATGTTTCAACAGCTAAACTTTTAAGAGTAATAAAGGGTGGGTGTCAACACATTTAGGAAAATGGAAATTGTCTAAAAAAAGGAATTTCATAGAAAGGTACCAATTAAAAAGGCTCATAAGCAACAAATTCTTACCGTTTATCCAATGGCCACCAGATCCTTATTCTGGAACCAACTAACTCCAATTCACTTGATTGATCTATTAGTGACGTACACTGAAGGCATATGTGATTCATTAACATCAAGAACTTTCATACCCAAAAGAACATGAAAAAAACTAGCAAATGTATTGAGAATAACTCTATATTATTACTTTATCAATGATGAGGAAGCATAAAACACAAGTTGGGGGATACACATTGTGTAAAATGTTCAAGCATGATGCAGATTAGGCAGACAGAAACAAAGCTAGGCAAAAGAACGTAACTACAGGCAAACAACCCTAGAGAAGTACTGGATATTTTACCTTCCCTGCATCTTTGTATTCACATATATTCATAAATTAAAAAGACTTGCCTATAAACTATGGATTCAGATTTCTTCAAGCCCAAATTTCCTATTGTCTTTGGTTGGTCTTCACTTTAAATCCCGAAGTTGTTGGCATTTAACCTATCATGTCTTTTGGTACTTAAGAATCAAATGGCCCAATTTCAATATTCTATCAGCATTTAAGAAATTCAGAAACTGATTTCCCAACTGAATCAGCCTTTTACATCATGAAGAACTAGCTGAATCAGTCTAGTTTAATAAGGATTAATGTCAAAGAAGCATTGCCAATCAGAGTCAAGGATATAAGTTAAAATCATCTCCAAATAAGAGTGACACCACAAATGAGATGGTAGAGAGGAGACAGACATTCAGAATTTGTGTTTTCTTTAGTAATCATGCTTTGGGATTTGTTGTTCTAGTATTCCTCTTCAATTCTAGTGGTAAATTAGCTCAGTATCTCCACAAATAGCATGCAAACAATTTATATACCAATCTAAAAACACATTTCTTTTGTTAATCAAGTTGCAAGTGCATTTGTTTATAGTACATCACCAATCATCAGTCATGTCAGATTTGCAAGGCATTTTAATTGTCAAAATGATGACCCCATTGAACAAGATATGCAATACAGTAAGGACTTCAAATGATCGCACTAAAACTGAGGACTTATTATAGCATCAAGCATGTGCCAATGAGAGAAATGTAATAGAATCATCAAGCATATGCCAACGTGAGAAATGTAACAGAATCACATAGCTAACCCCGGTAAGCGATAAAAATAAAAAGAAGCAACAGCCATGCCATATAATGGTTAAATTATCAAGTCAAGATACCTTTTCTAACCGAGCAATGCTTCTTCTTTTACGCTTTTTAGTTGAACTAGTTCTAGATTGATCATCTTTCTTTTTGTTGTCTTCTGCTAATGTTAATTTCTGTAATATTGAAATAGAGATTAGCACATTTAAAACCCACACACACAACTAATATGATTGCGAAGAACATTTTGTTTTTACCTCTGAAGAGCTATCCACATCTTTCTCAACATGCAATGCATCAGAAACTTTTCTTCCTTTCTTGGATGAGATGTCAGGCGCACAAGTGATGAGCAGATCAGGATCAGTTTCAGTCCTGTCATCCTCAAACAAACTCTGTTCTAACAAGGACTGTATTGGAGATCTCTTAGTGTTTCCCTTCCGACCCTTTGATAAATTTGAAATTGATCTTTTGCGTTTTGGGGTAGGTGCAAGCACCTCAAACCCAATGGCATCACATTGTCTTTTACTTGGAGATGATATTTCCTTCTCAGTATTGATTTTACCATCTTGCTTTCCACTTCTGCAATTCTGATCTGTAACTATTGCTTCTGTGTCTTGAGTTTGTTTAAAACTCTCCAAATTTATTTCTCTCACCACACCCAAAACGTCAAATTCACTATCAATAGTTTCCAGATTAGCAAATATGCCCTTTTTCTTCTTTTTCTTCTTCTTGACTCCTTGATTTCTGAGAATTTCCATCATCTTCCCAAGAGGAACCTCATTGTCATCTCCATTCTCCTTTACAACCATTCCATCCTCTGCAACAGGTGAGTCACCCTAAAATGTCAAAAAGAAAGTTGTGGTCAGAAGATAAGAAACTAGATGGTATACAAATGTATTAAATTTACAATTCCAATAATCTTCTTAAGTCCTGTATGTAGATACCATTTTTTTATTCTCAAGTCTAAGAACCTCAAAATGGGCCAAGGCACTATCGCTATTCAACCACGTCCATTTGTTGTCATCCTAAAAATGGAACAAAACAAAGTCAAGTCAATAAAGGGACACAGACATCGGTTTAGAAATAAATTAATAAAAACATAAAGCACTTACACCAAAAGTACAATTGGCTAAGCATTTATGCCAAAAGTGGATGTGAACATAGGATTTTCTACTTTGATTTCATCTTAAAGTTAATTGGCTAATCATTAATCCCCTCGAGCATTTAAGAAAATGGCTGCTCTATATATTTATATCCTTAATATACAGAATCTAATTCAAGTTGTATATACATATATATATAATAATTAGCTTGATTTTGGCTCTAATTTGACCCGAATTGAACCAAGATTGAACCTACACATAATCTTATTCTGCCGCTAGGGATCTAATTAGCTGTTAGTTGAAGCTAATTGGGTCAAAATTTAATCTAAATGCACTCAATTAAACTCAAAATTAGGTCAGCAAGAAGTAACCTGTGACGACCCAAGTTGAATAATGACAGGCAAAACACAGAAACATTATAATTCCTTGATATCAAAACCAGCACCAGAACTAAAATTTCAGACCTTGGTTCTAGCTCTCTTTCATATATATTTAAAGTAATATGTTACTGGAGATAGTATCCTTCAAAACTACCAATTTCAACATGTCATGCTTCATTATGAAACATCATATAGTCATAAGAACAATAATGATATCATCCCATTTTGACTTACCGCACTATTTCTGAATTTTTTTATATTGAACATGATTTCTGAAAACAATTATAACAGAAATGCAGTTTAATTTCTCACTGGAATGACATGTTGTCCTCGTCTAAAATTTGGTTCCTTAACACAAGTTCAACTAGATATTTGTTTTCACAAATTCCATCATATATTAATTTGTCTTTTCCCCTCTCCATGGAAAGAAAACAATTCTACTTAAACTGTTTGGAGGTGTTGAACCTGTGGACTCGGCCATGTTAAGTAGGATGACACAAGGTTAATTAGACACAGATAGTAATGCAGTTATAGCAATAAAAATAACAAGATATTTCCAAATAATCATGGAAACTCAAGAAAAAAATGAATGGAGTAAACTTGATCCTTTGAAAGTACAAAGATTGTCTAATCAGGAATGACTCACCGTCATGCTATAGTTATTGCTACAGTCAACAGCTCTGTATAACATACTAGGCAATGGAACTACATCAAATCCTGAGACCTGAACCTCGTCAGGCACTAGTCTCTTTAAAATTGAGAGTCCAAGATAGCATATAGCATATAGAGCCTGCTTGTCCCCAGCAAAATGCAAAGCTCAGTTAGTTAACAAAATGTAAGAGACACTCCAAAACACAATGAACATTGGATAAAAAAAAAAGAAACATGATTAACCAACAAGAAGAGGATTAAGCAACAATTCAATGGAGCTGAAGTGTGTAGAAGTCTGGGAAGAAGAAATCACTTACATTTGACTTTGTTTCATCAACTACATCTTTGGCATTTTTAATACTGTGAAAGATGGAGAGGATTGTGTAATAGCTCTCCTTTGTCTCGATTGGAAAAGCACCAGATTGTTTACCATCATCACCATGCAACAACAAGGAAAGAAGTAAATGCAACCGCCTGAAAGCTAGAACATATTAGCATAATCAAAACAGTTTGTCAAAAACATAAGAGTAAAATGAATTTGTTATTCAAATGATATATAGCAACATAATCATCTCTAATTCTTCCTAATGTAGAACAAAAGGCAGCCTCTAAAATAAATGCAAAGTCATACAATTAGTACTATCTTACTCAAGGTTGGAACATGTAAGTATATAGATTCATCAGGTATGAAACAGAATCAAGGAAAAAACATTCAAATTCAAAAGGGAAGAGCATACCAGTATATGGGATCAAATGCCTGAACATTCAAGCACTCATCAATATTTGGACAAGAAGGGTCATGTGCAAGAGCATGGACCGTGTAGGCAAGAATATATTCAGGGTAAGCTGGTGTGGAACTCGAGTCAGATTGTGCGGACAGTTGTCGCATTTTAACTTGCTGACATATGTGTACGAGTTCAAGTAGACTCTGTTTACACTGCCGGAATACAAGATAAATTTCTTGTTAGGTAAAATAACTATGTTCCAAAAAAAAGTTAAAAAATAATCTACCACACCAAAATTAAATAAAACACCAACCTCTTCATATTCAGGGCAGTGACAATCATTAAAGTTAAGCAAGAAGGCACAAGCATACTTTGCATCCAATAACCGTTCCTTGATATACTGATGTACTTTGTTTAAGAATGATTTCTTAGATTCAGGATAAGCATCCTAAATCGAAATAAAAGAGTAAAATCATAATGAATGTAAAGAAGATAAATAGATTGAAGTTTCTTTAACATGTCAAGAGCTGGCAATTACCTGAGAAATTCTTAGAGTTAAATAAAACAAACTAGTAGTTATCTTTTGGTCCCAATATCTTGATAACCGAAGAACAGCTTTTGCAGAAGCAAGCCTCATATGAGCTTTATCAACATTGCTACAAGAAGATACCATTTAGCCAACATAGTGTGCAGGAAAAAAAAAACTCAAAAGTATATCCTAAATAAAATAAATATTCAGCACTTTGATTGTATTTCCTCTGAGATTTCCCCATAAGAAAGTATTTTCTGAAGAATTTCCAGAAGCTTTTCAATTCCTGGTCTCATATGAGCGTCTTTGGCTGGTATGTAGCTTTTTACCAATGTTTTGATACCAAACATCTGCATGACAGATATAATGTATGAATTGTGCAAGAGTTTTATGTTGACTGCTAATTGTTTTCCAGTAATCCAGTACTATAGTTCAGCACTTGACCTTTGTCAAACACAGTTCAGATATTTCACTCCATTCAGTATTATCAAAAGAAACCTCATCAGACTTCTGCAAAAAGGGAAATCGCAAACATTAGAATCATCAAGAAATAAGAGGCCATAAAGGCCTATACAAAATTTTACTGAAAGGCATACATTACTGTTATGCAATATTTTACTGGTAATAAACTCGGTAATTTCATCCTCTCTTGTTTCAAAAATTGGCATAGCAGTCTGTGCAATGCATCCAAGTGATTGCAAAATCGATGGCAAATGTGTTTTCTCCTCCAAAATATCCACAAGCCTCTGATAAATCAATTAGAAAGTTTCTTCAGTCTAGCTATCACCACAAAGAAAGTTTTACCACCATTAAATCATCAGAAACCTTGTAAAGAACAGAGAGTGACTTGAGACCATCATCTTTAGTTATTGCGGCTAGGGCCTGTACAGAATATTTAGCCTGCTTCCTGGAACCCTCTAGACACAACCTTTCTAAAAGAAGTTCAACTGAACTGCAATTATGATAAATAAGCATAAAATTTCTGTAAGCATATACCCACAGCTTTAACAAGAAAACCAGTTGATCATAAAGGGAAAAAAAAAAATCAAGTGTGTAATTGTAGTTTCATAGCAAATGGGCATCTGGTTTTTTACCTTGAAGTCATTGTCAGTTGTTCACGAATAGTCCCACCGGCCTTGGCCAGAACATGGGCAATACCTTCCTTAACCAAGTCATTGTCCTCTTTCAGAAGAAGAAGAAGATCTTCTTCACACCCAGCTAAAACCAAAGGAGAGTAACCTGAAATGACCTGTAATATGCATATTTATAATTTGAAATAAAGGATCGATAGTTTCAGGAGGTAAAGACTAAAGAGTCTAAAGTTGAAAGTGAAAAATCAAAATCACTACCATAAATTCAAATTCAGATGTACTTTATTTGGAGAGAAAATTGTACTGCGAAGACCACATTTCCATATTTAGGCATTGACATAAAGAGCAAAGTCAGAAGTCAAAACTATCACTCCATTCTTCCAAACTCAGTTCCAACAAAACAAAACTGAAAATCCAATAACTAATAT
Organism: Hedychium gardnerianum; assembly: GCA_038050645.1. NCBI lineage: Eukaryota > Viridiplantae > Streptophyta > Magnoliopsida > Zingiberales > Zingiberaceae > Hedychium > Hedychium gardnerianum. The sequence goes on from JBBUKS010054052.1 coordinate 20,570, forward strand.
AACGTCTGTTGCATTCTATTAATGTAGATTCTGTTGTTCCATAAACATCAAATGCATAAACACTCAAACTCATATTAACTGTATCGTACAATTTACACATGTAAATTACAATTCAAACTCATATTAATTGTATTGTACAATCTACACGTGTAAAATTACAATTTACAACATCTGCAAATGTATGTACCGTAAGAAGATTCATGGATGAAGAAATAAGTTTTGTATTTCCAGCAGAATGTTGAGCAGCAGCTTCTGACAGTGTCTCTTTGGCAAACTCTTTGTTGAAGAGTATGTATGAACACTTCAAAGTAAGTGTATCCATAAAATCATAAAGTGGATGTTTCTCACCAAGGATTCTAAGCAACTCATCCTGCACAATAGACAAAGAGATTCAATTATGGACCACATTAAGCAGACTCCAAATAGAAATCATGGAATTTTTTAAAAATATATTCAATTAGATTATGGAGCAACTTGCAACTCTGACCTTTTCATCATTTCAGCCGTTGAATAATGTCAGTTAAAAAGCTTACCACTAAAGAAAGAGTCAATTTGGAAGAAAAATAAAAGAACGTGCAGGTAACTACCCGGCGTGACCATGATTCGTACAAACTAGTGGATGGATCAAGTAGTATTGTCAAGATTTTCCAAATATTAGCATCTTTCAAATGATTAAGAAACTGAAAATTCTCCTCAGCATTCATAGGGTCATTGAACAACCGAGACATGCCCTTGAAGCAAACCAAAATTCTTTTGTGAAGTTCAGATGCATCTTCCTGCATTTTAAGATCCATTTGTGAAAACAACATAAATCAACCAATCACCACTATAACCATCCATACGTGCAAACCTGATATGTCTGTCTAAGAGACAGATACTTCTGCATTTCATGCTGTAACCTGCAATCCAAGAGGAAATCACCTGAAAATCAGTGGAGAATATATCACAAACTAGATACTTCCTAGGTGAACAGAGAAAAACCCCTAACTATTATATCAGAACTACGGACCTTTGCTTTTGCAAAAGAATCTGCTCAATGGCTTTAATCTCAAATTTATCAAATACTGAAAAAACTGACACCCAATGTTTCACCCTATTTTTGACTGATAACTCAGGTGGAAACAAAGATCCACAAAGGATAAGTTCAACCGCTTCCAACCTGCAAATTGTTGCTTAAAATCAAGACCAAGTGTCTTTAAGAATAACACCTACCCTAATCCCTCAATCAACTAAATAGAAAGGCAAATACTTTCTTCTACAATCAAAATTTACTAGTCCAATCAAGGACCAATAGGGCCACCAGGCAGCAATTCCTTTTTATAGTCATCAGTTTTTTGTGTTGGTACCATAAAGTATAGGCAATACATGTAAATACAATTTTTTTAACCATTTTTTATTTTATTGTTTGTACATACTGATACAACTCTATGTAATATATAACAGTGTAATGGATCACCGAAATTTCTATTGGAGCAGTATTAAAAATCCAGTTTCAGCATCCTGCTTCAGCAAATTAAGACTGTTTCATCCACCTAAAATCATGACAACATGAGGAAAGAAGCTATTGGGTGACGAATAATTTTTATTTAGAATGTAAAAAGCCCTCTTTTACTGTTTCAACCTAAAATAGTGATTGATCTTCGTACATAATCACCTAGAAGATGGTTGCCCTCCGGGTTGATTATGAATTCACAATAATAAGAGCCATTACTATGTTTCACTTTATCCAGTATTCAGAGTAAATGCTTAGCAACCTTTGGAATAGGTGATTTTAGTGACATTGTTGGTGGTTCTCTGTGACTATATTAATAGTACCAAGACCAGAAAACCACAAGAAACAAATGATGCACCTATGGCAGATCAAATAAACTAACTAAAAGAGTCAACCCTTCAAGAGAATGATATCCTGTATGATTGTTGGTCTTTGGTAAGACTAAGAGTATGATTGTTAGTTCTGACCCACACGAAATATGCCAATCAGTAGTGGAGCTAAGTGTGTGAAAAAATTGAATCCATGTAAAATTTGAGTCAATCAAATCCATATAAGCTTTTAAATGTAATGCAACACGTGAAAAAAAAAATAGATAAGAGTTTGTATATGTATCTGACAAACAAAAAACTCACAAACTAAACTATGGATCATAAACTATTGAATCCAGCACACTGGTGTCAAAAATTTTCTTGGTTCTGCTGATGTCAATTTAGCAACTTTCCGGATCAATGTCCGCACATATTTGTTTTGAAATATATTGCCCAACCTAAGAGAGCAATTAGACCAGCCCAAAGGTAAAAATAGGGAGTCTGATAATGGTCCATTCATGCATAACTCATACAAGCTTCCAATAAATATAAATTTTCTCAGGGATAAATTGTTCTTATATAATACAAATCTAGAATGATTCAAAATTGTTGAGATAGGTGATTTTGGTAGCAAACTCAATGGTTTTGAGCGATCACATTTAATGGACCAAGACCATACAAATCATGAAGCAAATGATATATGTAAAGATCAGCTGAACTAATTAAAGAGAATTCGTACACTTCAGGAGTATGATATCAGGTGAAAATCTTTCCTTTAACAGATTATATTTCTTTATTTTACTGAGATTGTATTCATTAACTCAGGCAAAGAAGCATCATTTTTTATAATGACAAAATAGTTGAAAACTAAATGAAATGGAGATGGCTACTAGCAGTTTGAAATCACAAAGTTAAAAATTATACTACAATTGCTGCATATCAAGAAGCAAGGATAATAACAAAATATGATGAAATTGGAATGATATACATAGGCATGATATTGAATAAAAATGATCAAGGATTTGTGTCAAATAGTCAAAAAAAAAAAGAAGGAAAATGACCAAAACTTTAAGGTGCCAGAAATTTTTCAAAACAAAGGTTTGACTATGAACTCCTATTTATTGCAGTTTGAGAACATGCCAGCCTGATTGCGAGCAATCTTGTGTAGAAAGTCTAATTATGCATGCACAGGTGGCTAATAGACAGGAAGAAAAACTTCCATGTGAAATAAAGGACACTCTCGGAGTTTGAAACTATTTCTGTTCTACTTGCCTAAAATCTCGGTCATATAAACATTTCAATATCTTCCCTGGTATCCATTTGCAATCATCCAAATTTGTTGAACCGTCAGAGCTCTTCAAGCAATACAATTGGTGTAGATCGACAAGCCTCTCCATTGTATACTTCTTTACAGTCAACTAAGGGATTATTACAAAACAAGAGTACAAATCAGGAAATCAACATTAAAAATCAGTAAATAAGCATCAAAAGAAATGGAATACAAACAGATTTATCTCGCAGACGCTCAGCCACAAAACTAGCTGTCTCCATTGGAATTACTTTGAAAGAGTGACAAGCCGCATCAAAAACTGCAGCAACAACTTTTTTTCGAACATTCTCATCATAATCCAACACTCTGTCAGAAAGTGCTTCTGGAAAAAATAGCCATCATATTTCAATACCATCAAATGTTAGCAAAACATAAGTTAGATGATAAAAATGATTAACTACTGCCTGCATACTTATAATCAGAGGAGCCTCAGGACGTTCAGGATTAGTAACCAGGCAATTCTTCAAATGATCAATGACAGATAGACGAACTTCAACTACTCTGTCAGTCAATCTCTTTAGGAACTCATCAAAGACTGGCTGAAAAGCTTCAGATACAGGTATCTCAGGTAAAGAAAATAATTTTCCCAAGAGCTGAACTGCTTTAAGCCGAATGTCTAGCTTATCGGTCTACAAATTTCAAAGTTGAAGAATCATAATCACTAGTAAAAGATTCATCTCAAGATTCAACTACAACTCTCTATTTCATTATAAAGAGGTAAACTAAGATAAACCATATCAAATATATCAACAACATGAAGGCACATAGCCTCATAGTATAGTGCAAGGCGAATGTAATGATGTACAATATGACTACCTATTTATCTTAATGGTCACCCTAAAAACCATCCTTTGAGTAACTTGAAGTGGAACTAGAAGCATACAGTCAAGGTTATGAAACTTACCAACAACTCGCCAGTTATGTAAGGAATTATTCTTGCAAGAATTTGTGGTGCACACTGGTACAAGTCATATATAACTTCATGATGATCAATTGAATAATTCACATAACTACCATCGCCTGACAGTGAAGATACAAGAAACTGCTTTATAAATGGTTCAAGTTTTCCTGCACAACATTCTATAACATTCATAGCAAGCCTCCGTGCAGCCATAGAGGAACCCTAGGACAATTGTGCACAAAAAAGAAAGAAAAAAAATTCAAGATGAGAAAATACTGACATGTAAAAGAAAATGGAAAATGAATTCAAACTAAAGAAAAAAATCTGAGTAAAATGACTAGGCTTACATTTCCTTTCCAGCCGAACACTGAAAGCAGGATTAAAATAAGATTTTCCTGTAATTCCTCACTCTCATCAAGAATAAGGATCATGATAGTTTGCATTGACGTAAAGATGTTTTGGGGATGACCATCACTGCATATTGAAGTCACCATAATTCAAGTACACTCTAAAGACAAATGCTTAGCTCTTCTACTGATTACATGACAGGTGAAAATGATACAAAAATCTCATAGCATATACCATTACAATGCAAATGAAAAGTGTTTCAAAGCAAATATTAGTGTAAGCGCAAACAAAGATAAATTGAACTAGTATAAGACAATAAGTGAGCACTACGTAGAAAATGGATATATCACCACAGCCATGCACCAAGAATAATTTAAGGTGAAAATTCCAGTGAATCTCGCCATCTTGTGATGCACTCAGCCTTTGATGCTTCTTATCAGCTTTAAATAATTGGGAAACTTTTGTGGAAATAGAAAACTTGCTGTGCTACTATGCTTTAATATTTAAAGACAATTTTAGCAATGATAGGAATTGATCTTTAATAAAGAAATAAAAGCCTAATCTACAAAGGAAAAAAAAAACATAACTAGTTCCACTAAATTTTTGAAATAGCAAGGATGCCAGGTTTGTTGGTCAGTAATCCCTCTTTCATTGACACCAATAAGAATATTTTCTTCAAAAATATCATAAACATCTTCCTTAAATTGTTTTCTCTTGTTTCATAGGCCAACATAAACTAGCAATATAAAATCCAATTCATTGCAAACTAAATTTAGATAGACCTTTAAATCTATTACATCAATGCGACATAAACAGATAAACTCTCTATTGTGTTTCAAGAAGTTTTGCATTGATGATGGTTTTAAGCTCTATATAAAGTCACATCATAATATCGCTGTCCCATATGCACTCCACATAGAGTAAACGACTGAGACACCGGTATCATATGGAATCTTGACTACTTGCCCTATTGCAATTTAATAATGATTCTATTTCTACCATTTGTTTGTGACATCATTTTTATTATTTTAAACTAATGGTAATTTATTGATGAAGCAGCCCATTGTTCATCAACCTTTTATAGAAAATAAAATTGAACTTGATTTGATCGCAATGGGAAAATGATAGCAATGGCATCATCACCTGATGACTGAAACAAATGTTCTGAACATTTCCTGTATGAGATCATTGCATTCAAGATCCAACATCACAACACATGACCTATATTTGGCAACAATCTCAAGGATAACAACCCTTCTCTCATAAGAAGGACTGCCAATATCACCCAATCCAGCAAAGGTACCAACAATCAAATGAAATATATCCTGCATTAAAAAAAAGCAATTATATATAGAGAGATTCATGCAGTCCATGCTCCAGACATTTTATGTTTTTAATGTATCAATGCAATTTTCCTTAAAGAAAAAATACAAACCCTCAGAACATCATCACTATACGGAGCGTCTGGTGCAGTTATTCTGGTGATTTCACAAACACAGGTTGCTACAAGAACTTTGACATCACGATCTTGATGTGTCAACAGCTCTTTCTGGGCAAACGCGTTTAGACAAGATTGCATTGAGTCTGAGACTGAAGGTGACGGTGACTGCTCTATCTCAGACAGACAATTTGCAGCTTGCTACAAATTCAATTAAAAAATAAGTTGCATAAAATAAACAATAGGCAACTCAATATCTTCCTCAACCATTGCAATTAAAACAGGAAGAAAAAAAATAGCTCCACCACACATCAACTATTCAAAATAAATAGTATCATGTTATTGCTTATTTCTTCATTACCACTACATGTCTACATCAAAGAGTGATAGTTCCAGCCACACTTTGTTATTTAAGGTATTTGAATGGTTATTGTCCGAAACTAAAGGAAGTTAAACCTACCAAAATAAATGAACTAATGACAGTAGTAGATAATATATCAACACGAATCAACAATGCCATGCAGGTGAAGAAATGAATCACAAAAGCAGGATCCCAGTTACGTGAGTTGGACCAAGAGGCAAATGCAAAGATGAGGCAATGACTATACATTAACCCAATCCATACTTGAAACTCCTCCATCACTAGCTTATTTCAACACATTCATATTAGATATTTTCATATCCAATCATGGAACAAAAGGTTGCTAAAGGAATTGAGTTCTTGTGGATTTGTTTTTGTATTCAATTGGTTACAAACATAAGAAATCTGATCATTTGTGTTTATCCCAACTATTTGCAGTAGGCTACATGAATATTATATGTCCATTGAACTAGATATTTTCATGTCAAATCATGGAACAAAAGATTGCTAATTCCTGTGAATTTGATTTTGCATTTAATTGGCTGCACACACAAGAAATTGGATCATCTGTGGTATCCCAATTATTTGGGGTCAGCTACATGAAAATTACAATTCCATTGAGCTCTTTGCAATTGATATATCACTAGTAAGTAGTATTCAAATTAATTAATTTATGTTTGTGGTCTCCCTATGTCTCTTTCAGTTTGCACTGTAATAGATTCAACTCTTTGGCAACTTATTGATAAGATAAAATTGTAATCCACTAACCAATTCAATTACCAAAGCTCAAAGTTTTTATTTATCTTTCCCTCATTTCAAGACCTTGGAAGGACTAAATGGAGGCAATATTTCTCTTATCACTATGTGCAAGAACAACAATAATGGTCAAAGAACAATTGATATTTCATACCATTAATTTTGTTGATTGATGATGAAGAACCTATCGAATAAAGTAAAAGAAGGAAAATTCCTACAATTGGCAAGTTTAGCATTTTTGAGTTATTTCTTACAACTTACCTCATGTACATTTGGTATTTGAATTGAATACTGATAAATGTGCAAAAGAGTATAGATGCTTGTCTAGTGTAGGCTATATTGTTATTCACTGAGGATGAATTTCCAATGAAATGGAATAGATACTACATGGGTTACAAGTTAGGTGATCACATGGCACTCCACCCTGCAAACTTAAAACCACTATAAAAGCTAGCAGATTGATTAAAGAAATCATAGGCTATCTCAAAGTAAAATAGACACATATCCAAGATTATGGGATAGAGATGATAGGGAGATATCTTGAAGCTCAGGAAATCTTCCTCAGCACATAGTTGTATACGATCATCTTTTCTGTCAATAAGCTCAAATTCAAGCACAGACGGAGTTTTCTCAGGAAGCGCAGATGGAGTCAACCTACTGGCATTTTAAATGACCCATATGATCTCAATTCTAAAGATATCGTGTAAGACTGCTGTAAAAAGATTGACTAGAAGATTGTGAGAGTTAAGTTTTATGTGAGGTTGCAAACAAGAGAAGACTCGCAGCCTAAACAAAATTCCTTAGTTAATCTAACTCGTGAAAATTTTACCTTCAGTGGTCTTGTTCACATGATTTAAGCTTCATACTTCAACTTTAATTCGGACAAAAAAGATTCCATCGGAAGTCAAGAAGAGTAGCCAAAGAACATCTTTTTCGCGACAATTAAAAACGCTCAACAAAAAATACACGCCAAGACGACATTTTTCTTAGCTAAAACACGAAAAAAGTCAGCACGATTCCACGTGCGATTGCAGTCGAACCCTAATACTCACCTAGTGCGACTGCCCCATCCCAAAACGCTAAAATAACAGAGCCTCAAAGACACATGCACGCAAAGACGAGCTTTTTCCGAGACCCGAGTTCAGATCACTAACCTTGAGTAGCTTAATCAGCGCTTCTTTGGACGCCGGAGGGCTCTCCAGCTTCGATCCCACCTCCTTGAGCTGCTGCTGCAGCTTCTGCGCCATTTCTGGAGAAGGGTCGACCAGCTCGTCTCTCGTCGTCGTCGTCCTCCTCCTCCTCCTCGTCTAGTAGGTCTTCCTCCCGCTGCCCCGTTCAAACCAACAAACGAGCAGGAGTCGAGTGGATCGGGAAGGGGAGGAGGCAAAGCGGACGAAGGGGCGTGCAAATGAGGAGTGAGTTCGAACGATCCTTTCGATCACGAGGATGTGATGCATCACACGTAGCAGCAAACTTCATATTCGACGACGTGTCAAAAATATAATAGTTCAAAGTCAGGGGCCCCTATTTTTGTTAGCCTCACGTGACGATCTGAAACGATGTTGTGTGTCCTGTACAGTACACAGTTAACGAATTCGAAGTCGTGGAATTTGGTGCGGGCTTGCGGATGCTATTATTCAGATAACCCCTTCTTTTATATATAAATAATCATATTGGCCTTGTTTGTACATTACACAGGAAATATCTACTATATAAGTCTTT
>JBBUKS010054053.1:0-10002 GCA_038050645.1 Hedychium gardnerianum
TTAGCTTATGCACTTACTAACTGAGCCAAACCCTGGGGCTATATTTGATGGTCAGAGGGAATACGAAAGGTGATGCGGAGAGCAAAGTTGACTATTTTTGTATAGATTGAGGAGGTGATTTTGAACCACATAGAGGAACTCATGGTGGGGATCAATATAGGAAGAATCATTCGCAAAAGGGGAAAATCGAGAGGGATTAAGTAAAAGACTTACTAGTTGAATGTTCTCGCTGGAGAAGGCGTAGCACGAGCACTGGGATGTACGTGAGAAAGAGTAAGCAAGAACGACTATCAACGAATGAAGGATAATGTGAACAACAAAGGCTATAAATTTGTAGAAGGTATGGGGTAAAGGTTTTTTAATAGTTGAGTGAACTAATTTCGACCGGAAGACCTTCGATTTAGGTAAAAGTGCCAGATTTTCATCGCAAGCGTTGAATGATGCTTGACAAGATCGAGAGGTTCTAGGGAGTTGAGCTAAGCGGGTGGTAGACGAAACATTTTTGACGAAAAGGGGATTTTTTTTTCAAATTCTCGAGACCGTGTGCAAGCTATATGGACTGTTACAACAAAGTCATCATGTCAACAAGGGGGAGATCTCATAGTTAAACAACGAATAGCATATATTTTTATTATTGCACGCAAAAACATGATGAGCAAGTCTTTCCAGATTTGTCCTGTTTGTTTCACTCTCTAGGAATAATGTGCACTTGTAACATCTTTTCTACTCCTAATTCTTTGAGGTTGTTGTTGTTGGTGCAGGGAGCACTAAAATTAAAATATTATCAAAGGTTCAAAATCAAGTTTTGTTGTGATCTAATATGTTGACTAAGTATGCAGACTGACTTGATGAGTCTAGAGGACCATACACTAGGCTAAAGTCTAGTTAGGTCAGGAGGACCAAATAACTAGTAGGAAGCCCAGATAGGTCAAAGAGGACCAGATATCTGGAAGAATGTTCAGTCGAGTCAGCAAGACCAGACGATTGACTGAAGTACAGATGGATATCTGGAAGGAAGTCCTGGTGGGTCAAGAGATTAGATGTCATGGAGACAATATTGCAAATGGTAAGTGGAGGTAAGAAACTAGAGAGAGGGTTTGAATGAGGACGAGTTTCAGAGGGATTGTAGGCGTTGGTCCAACTTAAATCCAATCTGAAAATCTAAGTTGAGATCAAAACTAGATCCTAATGTTGGTTAAACAAGATCTAATTCATAAAAATATATGAACATTTGTGCTGACACTATTTTGCAGGTATTTTTGCTACTTGGATTAACATGTTTTGCAAGAGCTTGAAGTAAAAAAGTCAAGCTGGAATGAACAATACCCCAGGCACCTCAGTTGGGTGGAGGCGCCTTAGATGAACAGAAGATCAAAGGCTCCTAGGGTGAACGGGGGACACCCAAAGAGGAAGCACTAGAGATGACTTGGGTGAACAGAGATGTCTCGTGCTGGATAAGCTGTGAGGATATGTGTCAGCAGTAGAGGCGCCTTGGGTGTCTAGAGGCAACCCGAAGCTAATAAACGTGAAGGGTGAGCTTCATTGTGGTACAGCCATGTCAGCGTATCGGAGGCGCCCGAGATCACTAGAGGCTTGGGAGAGGATAAACGTCAATATCGTCGGATCAAATTAGCATGAATGGAAGTGCCCCAAATGAACCGAGGGCCCCCTAACTCCGACTTGATTCCTCGATCAATACCACTGCACCCTCACCTTGCAACTATTGTGTTGCGACCTTACTATGCCAAACTCACGCTCGAGAGATCTTCTACAGCAAGAACAACACCGACATCGAGCTCCAATTCTTGTCGGTAAAATAATATTATTTATTCTTATTGTACTTGCACAAGAAAGTGTAGTGTTATACTTTCTTCATCCTTGTATCCGAATTCTCTCACTACAAGTTCTTTGAGAGAAAATCTTAGTGGATTGTCCATCGAAAATGCCCCAAGGGGGCATGGGCCTTGGAGTAGTAGTCATTGGGCTACGAACCAAGTAACTAACCGTGTATTATTTTTTTTCTTGTCTTAGTCTGTTTTTCTTCCGCTACACACTTGATTTTTGATAAGTATTTTTAAAACCAAAAAACATAAAAAGAGTTTTTAAAATTATACGTGATTCATCCCCCTCTCCTCTCACATGCAAACAATCCCACAAGTGGTATCAGAGCCAAGCTTGCTCAATTTTTGTGCAACCACAAACTTGAGCAAAATTTGTTTCTTTTTCAAAATACTTTTCTAAATACTTTTTCTTTTAATTGCTTCTTTTATACTGCACTACTTACCCCAAAACCAAGTCTTGGAAACTTCTCTTAAATTTTTTCCTTGCAAGAACTAAATGGCCTAAAGCAAAAGATACAACACTACTCGTCCCCCACTTTTCAACGAGGACAACTTCTCATACTATAAGAGAAGGATGGAGGTTTATCTGAAGACTGACATCGAATAATGGTTCATTGTTTGACAAGGGTATACGACTCCGACAAATGACTCTGGTGAGCTCCTCGACTTGGAAAAATGGAACCCAAAAATGAAGAAGAAAGCACAAACTAACAAACACCCTCCAATGTGGATTGATAAAGGAGGAATTCAACTAGGTCAGACCCTTCGATAATTTGAAGGAGCTTTGGGATAAATTGATTGAGCTACACGAAGGCACAAAAGACTACAAGATAACTAAATGAGACCTACTACTTAATAATTTGCATAACATCAAAATGCAAATGAAGAAACTGCAATCCAATTGCACGCGAGGATCAAGGACATCTTCAACGGACTCCACCTGATCAGTCATCAGCTAGAAAATAGAGATGTAATAAGGTATGCCCTAAACTCTTTTCCTCGAAATACACTATGGGGATCTATAGTAGATGCCTATAAAGCTATGAGGAATCTTTCAAAGTTGAAATTAGATGATCTTTTCTGTGAATTAGAACTACACGAACAAACTAATTCAAAACAAGTCGAGAAGGGTATAACTTTTCTTGTAGGTTCAACCAAGGAGACGAAATCAAAAACCCGCACTAAACCTGAATCCAAGGATGAATCTGAATCAGACAAGGAGGAACAACTAGTGAACATGGTATGAAAAATGTTCACTAGAAGAATGAAGAAATTCACCAAAAAGGATCTAAAAAAGATGGTCATATCCACACCAAGCAAAACCAGGCGAACATCACCTGCTATAGATGCAGCAAGAAAGGTCACTTCAAGCACGAGTGCCCGAACTTGAAAGAGGACAAACCCAAGATGACAAGAAGAAAGAAGGCCTTGAAAGCAACCTGAGATGAGTCATCTTCGGAAGAGTCAGACGTAGAAGAACCAAAGCAAACGAACTACATGGCACTGATGGCAACTGGACCTGAGTCAAAACCCGAGTTAGAGTTCAAGTCCGAGTACGACTCAAGCCACGATCTGTATCTGGTTCAAAAGGTTCCAATAAAGTACATTTTATTTTAAGTGCAAAGTTTTTTAAAATTATAGCATGTCTAAACAAAAACCTAACAAAATCTGAGGAACAAGTTAAATTGCTCTTTAAGGAAAATCAAGACCTTAAGGAACAACTTAACTTAAATTCCTCAACTGAACAAGTTCAATATGGAAACTCAACTCAAGTTGCAAAACTTGAGGAAGAGAATTCCATCTTGAAATGTGAAGTTGAGAAATTCAAAGGACTATTGGAAAAGTTCACCGCAAGATCCAAGAACCTAGATATGATATTTGGATCTCAAAGAATTGTGTACAATAAGTCTGGACTCTAATATAAATCTAACTCCACCAATAAAACTTTCATATCACTTGTTAGTCAAAACAAGAAACAAACCAAAGCATTTTCGAAAGCTTACCTAACCAAGCAAGTAGGACAAAAATAATACTATGTACCTAAAAGTGAAATTCATTATTTAAACACAAAACAAAGATTATATGACTTAGGAGGAGGAGGCAAACTAATTGACACCTCAAAAACATAACTTACCCACTTGAAAAACTAGGACTAGATAAATTAGGAATAGTTCTAACTTGTTAAATAGTATTAGAGAAGATTGAAATGATAGTAGGTTAGGGAAGCTCTGTCAATGTATGTATTTGGGAAAAATCAAATGTGTTCGACTTAGTACAATCGGCTTAGTGAAATTAACTGAAACTATCTCAGTCCAATCTAAACTAGTTAGACCAAGATTTAGAACTAAGTTCCTTGGGAAAGACTATTTGAAAAGCTTTGTCTTAGGTACGTGGTTACTTTAATGATATTCAAGTGACTCATTACAGTCTGGAAGCTTATTCAAATAAACTTACTTGGTGGACCCAAAGTTAAACTTGAATATAAAATAAGTTAAAACATCCCAGATAAATAACTCAATTCATCTCACAAAACTATAGAATTACCTTGGTTGAAAAATTAGACTGGTGAGATGAATAAATAAAATAAAATTAATTTAAATTCAAAACTAAATTCAATTAAAAATAAATAATAAATTAAAATTAAAAATTCAATTCAATTAAAACTAAAACTTAAATTAAATTAAAATTAAAAATTAAATTAAATTAAATATTAAAAATTAAATTAAAATTAAATTAAAAAATAATTTAAAATTTAAAATTAATTTAAGTTAAAAATTAGATTAAATTAAATTAAAAATTAAATTAATAATCAAAACAAAGTTAATTTAAACAATTCTAATCTAGTTAATTCAATTAATCTGAAATTAATTAATACTCAAGGTAAAAATTAATTTAGACAACTTTAATTAATTCAATTAATTAATACTCAAGGTAAAAATTAATTTAGACAACTTTAATTAATTCAATTAATTTGAAATCCTAACTTAAATAATCCAAATTTAATTTCAAATTAAATAACAAATTAACTATCCAAGAAAATCATTAATTAGCTAATTCAAATTCCATCATTAATAATCCAAGTTTAATTAATTTGAAAATTTATATACCCTTAAAATTTATTGACCAAGCAACCAAATTTATAACATCTTAAGGTCAACTAGATCCCTTAGACATATAGGTATGTCATTTCTTGTGGGTAACAAGATTATCCTAAGGACGGTTAAGTTAAGGCGGGCTCAAATTTTTAAAATTATCTTTTGAAAAATTCTTTTGAAATCCCCTTGTAAAAATATTATTATTGACTTGGAAAAGTTTGAAAGTGCATTGGTTACCAATGGAGATGTCTTTCCCTTATAAGTGTATGATCTTTTCCATTTATTTTCAATGTGAGACTTTATTTACAACCTTACAACCCCAACAAGCCTCCCCTCAAATGAAAGACCACACAATCTCCCCTTGTCTGATCCTCGACCTACCAGGACTTCTTTGCTAACCGCAAGGGAGCTCCTGCTTCCTTTATTTGAGGTCAATATTCTACTCATAGATCGGGCTCTAATACCAATTGTTAGGACCGAAGGAATTTAGATATCTCTATAATGATATAATATTGTCCACTTTGGGTCTAAGCTCTCATGATTTTATTTTTGGACTTTACCCAAAATGTCTTATACCAATGAAGATGTCTTTCCCTTATAACCCATGATATTTCCTATATGTTTTCAATGTTGGACTTTATTTGCAACCTTGCAACCCCAACAAAAACTATTTCAAGTGCAAAATAATTCTTACATTTTTGTCTTGAAGGAAATTTGAAAAATGCATTATTTCAAATTCTTTTTGAATAATTATGCAATGATCCTAATCTTTTTGATATGTGTCAAAGGGAGAGAAATGAGAGTAAAAGTTAAGTGTTAGATTTTATTTTTTTTTAATTCTCAAAGATATTAAACTCAGGGGAGAGTTTAATTTGACGAGGAGTTTTTTTTAAGAAGTTCTTATCTTAAACTTAACTTTAAATTAGATTGTCAAAAATTAAAAAAAAGGGAAATTGTTGGTGTATGGAGCATCAGAATCGAACCTATGTTTTGATGTTGTTAAAGGTTCTAAGTTAAGTTCTGTTGTGATCTAATGTATTGACTAAGTGTGCCGACTGACTTGATTGGTCTAGATGATCAGACACCAGACTAAAGTCCAGTTAAGTTAGGAGGACCAGCTAACTTAAAAGAAGTCCAGATAGGTCAGAGAGGACTAGATATTTGGTAGAAAGTCTAGTTAGGTCAGCAAGACCAGATGACTGGCTGAAGTCCAGATGGACATCTAGCAAGAAGTCCTGGTGAGTCAAAAGATCAGACGTCAAGAAGACAAGTTTGTAAATGGTAAGTGAATATAAGAAACTGGAGAGACGGTTCCAGTGATGATGAGTCCTAATGGGATTGCAGGCATTTGTCCAACTTAAATCCAACATGAAAATCTAAGTTAAGACCAAGACTAGATCTTGGTCTTGGTTAGATAGGATATAATTCATAAAAATATATCCATTTGTGTTGACTCTATTTTGTAGGTATTTTTGTTACTTGGACTAACATGTCTTGCAAGAGTTTGAAGTAAAAAAGTCAAGATGAAATGAATAGTACTCCAGGCGCCTTAATTGGGTGGAGGCGTGCCTCAAGTGAACATAAGATCATAGGCGCCTTGGGTGAACTGGGGTGTCCCAAAGAGGAAACACTAAAGGCACCTCTGGTGAACAGAGACACCTCGCACTAGATAAGCTGTGAGGGTAGACATCAGCAGTAGAGGCGCCTTGGGTGTCTGGAGGCACCCCGAAGCTGATAAACGCGAAGGGTGAGCTTCGCTATGTTGCAGCCACGTTAGCGCATCAGAGGTGTCAGGGTCACTGGAGGCGCCTGGGACAAGATAAACACTGACATCGTCCGATCGAATCAGCATGCATGGAGGCGCCCCCAATGACTTATAAAAGTAGCTCGCCGAAATAGTGCCGGATCAACTTCAACTCGATTTCTTGATCAATATTGTTGCGCCCACACCTTGAAATTATTGTGCTACGACCTTACTACGTCGAACTCACGCTCGAGCGAACTTCTACAGCAAGAACAACACTAACATCGAGCTCCAATTCTTGTCGGTAAAACTATATTGTTTATTCTTATTGTACTTGCACAAGAAAGTATAGTGTTATACTTTCTTCGTCCTTGTATCTGAATTTTCTCTCCGAAAGTTCTTCAGAAGAGAATCTTAATGGATTGCTCGCCAAAAATATTTCAAAGGAGCATAGGCCTTGGAGTAGTAGTCGTTGAGCTGTAAATCAAATAACCGACCTTGTGTTATTTTGTTCTTGTCTTAGTCTATTTTTTTTCCCTACGCACTTGATTTTCGATAAAAAAATTTAAACCAAAAAAAAAAAAGTTTTTAAAATTACACGTGATTCACCCTCCCCCTCTTATGTGCAAACAATCCTATAGTTATGCATTGACTGTCTAGTCAATCGGTCTACGTCCACTTTCGACTAGACTTAGAGGGAGGTCTTATGATGTGAAGGTTAATAGGAGCCTTAAGTGGCAGGTTCAGGACTCGATCAACGCAGGAGCCATGTGATAGGTTCGGGATTCAGTTAATATAGGTTTCGTGTGGCATCTCCTTGACTCGATCAAGGGAGATTTGAGTCGACGAAGTTCTAGGTTGTACTTGGTTTAAGTCTGATGGAGTCAGGGTTTCTGTGAAAGAATTCATCGGTACTTGTAGGGAGCTCAACAACGCTTAATGTAACTTGGCTGAGTTCTACGGAGAGGGTGTTCTGTGTTTCAGCCAAGTCAGAAGAAGGTTTGTTCTAATAGGCTAGTAAAGTAAGGCTCGAATACAACAGAGCGAAGAATACGTCAGTTACAAAAAAGCACTAGATAGGTAGGTTTGTTAGTATTACAGCCATAGTAATTAGCAACAGTAGGAAAGGTGTGAGTAAGTTATAACTACAGAACAGCGTGACGATTACAAACGTCAGAATTATGTGCTCGCTCATAATTACTCTGCCTCCTGAAGACCAAGTTGAATCTTGACCCCCTTCTATACTCATTGATCCTTTCCTGGAAGACCAAGTTGCTAGAATCATGTTTATCCCACGCCAATCTGGTAGACATAGATCCAATATGCTGAAGGCTAATCCATCGAAGGTTGACCCGTCGAAGGTCGATCAGTTGAATGTTGACCCTCTGAAGGCTAACCAGTTGAAGACCTATCAGATTAGAGGAACGGATCCGACATAAATAGCTGACTCGACAACAAATCAACCACGATCTAGCAGGGGTTGACTCGTCCCTCATTCTCAAACTGAAACATTGAGTATTATGGTAGCAGAAAGATAATTATATTTACCCCAAGGGTCTTTTATCGTCCGTTTTAAAATTATATAAAGAGAATTAAATCACATGATCAATTTATAACCGATTGTTAAGTAATTAGGAAGTGGGAAGAATTTTTTCTTGAGGGGATATATCCACTGAAAATTAATCTCTATTTCATTATAATAAATTTATCACTCACTAATCAACTGGACACTCACGTGAGAACATGAAACATTAAGTATTTATAAAAATTGAGTGGGCAATTTAATAAAATATCGATTATCAAAAAATACTCAATAAATATTAAAAGGTATACTATATTATTTTTATTTCAAAAAGATTTTTTTATTTTAATATAATTTTAATCAAAATTACTTTAAAAAGGAGTGAAATTATTTTAATTTAGAATATTATTATATTAAAATATTCGTTTCTAATTAATCAAAAGTATTCCAATTGAAATTACTTGAGTATTACTAATTTTTGTCAAAAATTACTTCAACTTGAAATAGTTTAATAAAAATTAGTTATAACACTTATAGTAAAAAATAATATAATAATATTTAAAAAAGATATATTTAAATGAAAAAATGCGACATCTTTTTTATGTTTGCCCATATAATTACTAAAAATAAAAATTTTAAGTAATCGCGTAATTCTTTATACCGCTTGTTTATTTACTTACCGTCATCGTGCATCGTGACGTAAACTGTTTAACCGTCTTCTTGAACGGGATCCGACTCGCAAACTAGCCGCTGTCGACGGGGTCACCAACAAACTCCCATCGAATTCCGCTCGTGCTGCTCTGCTCCTTCCAGGTAAGGAATCGAACGACTGGAGGATGTTGGTTTGCTCCCTTTTCGGTTCTCTGTCTGTCCACGTGTCTTTCTTCGTTGGATCTCTTTCTTTCGGCTTTTCTTAACACCCAATATTTGGGGGTTTCACGGATGCTTCTGTTTTGAATTGAATTGTTTTTTTTCGAGAGGAATCTGGATTAATGTTGGTGTCTTTTTTGAAGTCGTCTTGCAGGGGATAGATGTTGTCATTTCATCTGTTCGCCTTAAAGTTGCAATCGTCTTAATTAGATTCTGTTTTGTTTTTGTTCTTTTTGTATCGAAATCAATTGCTCCAATCATAAACAATTTTATCTACCTGGTCTTGTGATGACACATTGTTCCAGTTTATTACTATTATCTTGGTTTGAAGCCTGCAAATTTGGTAGTTAGTAATAGCTAAATACATTGGTTGGTTACGCCAGAAATTAGATACTGCTAAAATAGATTTTGCGAGGTTCTTCCAGTTATAGATATTGGATAAAATCGAGTTTAATTGGGTTAATTGATCCTTATAAATACAACTGTTGTGACCAACATTGTAGAAATCGATGTCATTGTACTTCCACACAAAGGTTTCACATTTTTTTCTAGCTAAGATAGCCATAATTTAATGGCGAGAAACCCAAGTATTTGAACTGTGAAGCTCCACTTGGATACTTTTTTTCTTTACAAGGAAGCAAGATCAGCAACCTCATTTGCAAAGTAATGATTCCTAGAGAACTGCTTGGCGTGTTAGGTTGACGATGGTTCAACTAAAAGGGGATGTATATATGGTGTGCATTTCTTTTGATTTCTTACATCAAGAACAATTGCTAAATAGCAAGTGCATGTGTGTAGACCTGATCACAGTTCGGAACTGACGGTTCGATGGTTCGGAACCGCCGGTTCGACTGTTCTTGGGAGATCGACCCTTAACCTTAACCGGCCAAGACGGTTACGGTTCACGGTTCGGAACCGCCGGTTCACGGT